>JAPDSC010137899.1:309285-326191 GCA_026290005.1 Latrodectus geometricus
TATATATATATATATATATATATATATATATATATATATATATATATTTATATATATTAGTTCATTGTAATTTTTTACAATAATAATATGACATTATTCGAACAATTTTTGTGGTGAATATAATTTAAAAAAGGGGAAAAAAAAACGAAAAAACCATTCATTAATATATATATGTATAATATTGATTACTGAAATTGCAATAAAAAAAAAGGCTATCATTTGCTTGGATTCAAAATCAAGTAAAGCATAAGAAATGTGTTTCGACGTATTAATGATAAATGCATTTAAATACAAGGAACTAGAAACAAAAATTTAAAAATTTACATAAATATTAAAAAAAATTGTAATCTCAGCGATATTTCGAGGGGGAATTTCCTTATTTTTGATAATGTCGTAATACTTAATGAAATTCCTGAATTGATATTTAAAGGAATGAAATCAGAATTTATTTTTATTATGAAGTTCAATGTAATAGAATGATAAAATATTATTATCAATATTAAAAGGATAAGCCAATGGCCCTTCCATATAATATGTAAAATATGATAATGAAAGAGACTCAATATCCTTATTAAATTCAAAATAGTTACAGGATTATTATTGTAAATTTGAGATACATTGTATTTCATTGTATATTTTATATTTAGAATTGGATATAAAATATACAATGAAATTATAAATATGCAATATATTGGTATATTGTGTATTTAAAATATTGTATTTCTTTTTCTTTCCTTAAATTGTCAGGGTCAACGTGTAAAATATGTACAAGAAAATTACAACTTTTTTAGGTTTAGGTTTTTTTCATTATTTTAATAATATTAATTTTAAAAAAATTTGTTGCTGTTGCAATAAAACAACGGAGAATTTCGATAATTAAAGCATATAATGACAGTTTCTTTACTTATAAATCTATTTAATATTAACTGTAAGCAAATTCATGCGAGACAAATTAAATAGAAATTGAAAAGAAATAAAAATAATAGATTTCAGAAATTTAAGAAATATAATGAAAACTTTTAAGTAATTTTTCTCTGACCTGACTCTAATTGATGATTAAAAACATCCTCTTTCAATTGTCAATATAACATTAAATTTGGAAATTATAAAATTCAAAGAATCTGAAATATGGAAATAAGACAATAGTTTTCAGAATGAAAAGAATATAAAAAGATATTCTCATATATAAATAATAATAACGTTATCCTAATTCTAATTATTTTAAAGAATAAAAGTAACTGTTGATTTCCTTAGATTTAGGAATCAATTATTAAAACAACAGTCCCTTCTTACGAATGTGAAAGAACTTCAAAGACTTTTCATTTAAATACGGTAAATTTATCGATAAACATGTTCAATTAAGTAATATTTAAATAAATTTAAAAGACGTGATAATAAACGGAAATAATTTTATATGATTAAAAAAAAAATTCAAGCAATATTTAATCAAAGAATTTGAAATAAAAGGTTCATATAAAAATAAATTTATCAATGTCTTAAATTTTATATCTTAAATGTATAAATCATAAATAAAAAATTTTCTCTTGAGTTTAATTTTTTTAATGAGAAAAAAAAAATTTTTTTTTATTTAAAAATAAGTGTAAATAATAATGTAAAATTGGAATCAGTCACATGAGCAATAGAAAATCAAATAATTAATTTGTAAATATTTGTCAATTTTATGAAGTTGCCCTTCAGTTTTTTTAACACACTCATTTTTCTGCTTCGTGAGTTTTAATTTTTTCACTTCCCCTCAACTTCATATACGCTTCCTTCCGTTCCTTTGTCGTTTTACTTTGTCTTGACGTCACGCTGAATGATCTTCAGCTGCTGCCACCATCGGAGCTTAAATATTAATGAAGACCGAGCGGTTAGCGAGAGCAATCGTCACAATCTACTGCCAGAGCGGATGCCTGAAACTTTTACTTTATTTAGCATTGTGCTTAAGACACCGTTGCAATCGAAAGCAAAATAGGATTCCACGTGTAAACAATATTTATTTTTGCGGTATAATTTTGCAAGTTAACTGATAATATGAGGTTTTAATTATTAATTTTTTTTATTTAAAATTGTAGAAAATAAAAATGATGAAAAAATATTTTTATTTTCTTGTAATTATTCTTTTTTTTTTTTTTTTTTTTTTTTTTTTTAAGTTTCCTACTAATTTAACAGACACGGTTAAAATATTTTTTAGACATTTAAAAAAATTATCATCCTTAATTTAGCCCATTTATAATACGTTCTATTCTAATATTCATTATTAAATTAATTTAATCTGTATTATTAATTTGTTAACTTTAATTATTTTTGTAAAAGCAGTTTTGTAAAAGAAACATGTTTTGTAAAAGCAGTCGAACATTTAATTTGAAATCCATTATTGCATTGTTTTAATCAGCTGAAATGGCTATTATTATTTATTATTCTTTGCAGTTATTTTTTGTAAATGGCCTAGGAATCAATCATGAATCTAATGTATTGTTTGAATCAATATATTTTATATATTATTTAATTATTTTTAGATATCCTAAACGGGTGCATTAACTCACATTATAAAATTATTTTGATAATACTTAAATTATTTTGATAATAATACTTAAATTATTTTGATAATAATACTTAATACAAATACTTAAATTTTAACTCATTCAATTTCCTCCTGTTTGTAAAAAATATTATATAATATCTGTTTGTCTATATTTTTTAATTTTATTAATTTCATGATATTTTATTTCAAAAATTAGTAAAATATCTATAATTATAATTTAAATTTTAAAATATTATTACATTCTAAATTAGAATACTTTTTTTTCAATAAAATCATACGTAAACTCAATGTGATAAAATATTGAAAATAGTTTATATTTATTCCACCTTAAAATGTTTTTTAAATTATGTAATATTGAATGCCTTAACTGAAGTGCCTTTTGTAATATAATAAGATAGATATTATCATTTTTAAAAATTTAATCTTTTAAATTTAATAAACTTGAATCCATAGAAAGTTATTTAAATTTGTAATTATAAACTGAATTTATCTTTTCAAATAATACTTCTTACTGATAAAATTATCATTAAATAAACATCTAAAACAAACTGAAATTGCTAACTATTACATTATTTTGATATGTTTTAAATGTAATTAGCACATGCGATTCTTTCTTTTAAATACCTTTCCTTAAGTCAATAAAATCTTTTGTCATCTATGGCAATCAATTTAAAGTTGTCACGTGATAGACGCTTAAAAGATAACAATTAATTTTTTCATTTAAGCATCGATGACATAATATCTTTGTTATTCATGTTTAAAAACATGTCAAAATCTTAATTAATTTACCAAGATACATTCCATTTAATTTCATGTGAAAGATATCTTGAATAAAAAATATAATTTTTAGAAACAAGATGAAATAGAATTATTTATTTAAGTTAGATTTTTGAGGGTATTGAATAATTGTGAAATTTTAAAGTAATATCTTTTTAAGCTTTATTACAGTTTTTTTATGAAAATATATGCTTCATTTTTACATTAAGATTAATAAAATTAATATTGTAAAGTAAAATTTTATTATAAAATACAATTAAATGCTTATTTTTATTTTATAAAAAGAAATGAATTATTTGTTCTAAACACATTGGCAATTGGGTATAATTTAAGTAATGTAGTGCCGTCGTTAATAAATATTTTAATCTTTTATTATTTAACTAAATTATTTCCAAGACAAATTTAATATTTATATATATTTCAAAATTAACTTCAACAAACAAAATATTGTATATCTGACATAAATTAGCAAAATATTGCTTACAAGAATCAAAATGTAACTGGAATTATTCGAATCAATATTAACTACTTCGAATCAATAATGTTTGAAATGAACAAAATAATAATTCTCTTCAGACATATTTGATATTGTTAAACAATCTTTCATACTTAGAAAAATTATAAGCATCATATCTCACTATAAGGAAATTTTTAAAAAAATTATTTTTTTTATGCCTTTGATTATTTTTGAAAATATGTTAAACTTTTCGAAAATATTTATTTTCTATAGTATAATCGAAAGGAATTTTATTTGTAATGTAATTCTTAAAAATAATATTATTTATGTTAAAAGTATGTGTATGTTTTCAACAATGTATGCGGGTGTCATAAACATAGACATTTGCAATGCTCTTTTTTTTTTTTTAATGAAGTACGTTAAAACATTCCCTACTAATAAAGAATGCTCAGGTATACAATTCAACATACTCTTGGTTGATTTCATTTATTTTGCCCTCAAAAAGTCATTTTTATGCACACGCTGACTTAATTAGGTACAAACCTATAATTTAAACTGAAACATTCAGGCATAAGTGTATGTGTGAGGGTACGCTATTGTACACAAATAAAATGAGAAAGTATTTCGCTTTAAAATAACGTTATACTCTTGGTACTGTTATTTTTTAATAATTAACATTTGACAGTATATATATATGCTCACTATCGAATTATATGCAATTTCGCAGGTTTGGTACTTTGTCTTAGCTATTATTTTGACTACTTTCATTACATTTTTGTTGTTTTATTATCTTCAATTTTAAAAAATTTCTTTACATGCCTTCGAGGTATAATGACCTGATTTAGACTTTAGTCGTCTGCCTGAGCAGAAAAACTATACTCCCTACAAATGTGGTCAATACCACCGCATCATGAAACTGGTAGTGTATGGTACTTCATTCGATTTATTGTGTTTTATCTATTTTTCTTTTTTATTCTATATGTCTATTTAAATTATTCAAATTTCACTTTGCCTAATTTTTGTATATTCCATATCTTTGCTATATTTAAATGGTTCAGTCTGTTAAACAATCTTTCATTATATATGTGTGTGTGTAGGGAGAGAGCTAGTATGTAAATCTAGGTTGATGTACCGGAATGTTAAAAATATATATTTTATTATTATAACTGGATTTAATGTAATATTTAATTTTATCATCAATTTAGTTTTCAATTAATTAACAAAAATATTCCAGTGTGCATTAATCCGCATTCTAAAAATCGAACAATTAGTATTTTTTGCCGATTTCCTAATGTTTTAGAATTTTATACATATTTTCAGTTGCTTATTACATATAGTTTAATTAATACAAATTTTTCTTTTTTAATAAAAAAAAAACATAAAATTATTTATTAAAATTTTCAAATAATCTAGATTAGAGAGTTTTTTAAATAGCCAATACTCTTTTTCAAAAATTACTTTTTGATAAATGCAACTATATTTATGTACACTTTGCCACGCAAAAACTGTTGAAATTCAGACGAGCTTGTGATTTAAATTTAGAAATAAATAGACTGGCAGGGAATTTTCACAATAGCAAAATACATTGTTTCAAAAATACATACATATTTACGTCTCGTCGAACTTCACTTTGACCTGCTTCGTGAAAATTTCTTTTTCCACTGCTTTGTTTCAGTTTTATTTTTGCTCGACAAGAACCGGTTCTGCCGGCTGCGCTCATCTTTTCTCTGTCACGACCATAAAAAGAATAAAAATAAAGAACACAAGTAAAAAAAAAATAAATAAATAAACAAATAAAAATTGCTGAAAAAGAACGGGAAAAAATTAAAACAACCGCCATCCAGTTAAGTTTCTTTCTACCTTACTTGTTGGCAGATGATTCTGATCGCGATATGCAGGTTTGGCTATTGCATTCGCAGGTGAGGGATGGTCTGCAAATTGCACAAATTTTCATTTGTAAATTTACTTTATTTCTGAAATAAATCGTCACGTTTTATTTAAAGAGAAGAAATGTGTTCCAAGTTCTTGCATCATTAGAATATTAAATTTCAATTCATGATTTTTTTATATAATTTTCTATTCTTTCTTTCATTGTATCAATAATATTAATTTTGAAAATTTTGTTTTAAAACAACTTGTTACTTTTCTTTGTTTGTATGCTCACACAATTATTAATTTAATTAATAGTAAAAAAAATACAACTGTGTAATTATGTAAAACTTTTTTGTTAAGTCAAAAAAGTTTTAAATTTTCAAAAAATTTTGTATGTTTTGAATTTTAATGTCTAATTTCATTCTGATTATTATTTTCCTTGTTATCCTCTTTTCATAATGTATTAATAAATTAATTTCGATAGATTTAATCATAAAACACACGGTATAATTATTTTTTTATGCAATCATGAATTTACGTAACATTTAAAAATAAACTATTATCTAAATATGTATAAAGACGCATGTTATCAGAGAACCTATTTCGCTAATATTTGAGTGATAATGTTATTGACGTATTTATTATTCTTAATCTGAAATAGTCACAAGCTAGCTTTCATATAAACTATTAAGGATTTTTATTTAATTTAGTTATAATTTTAGCATTTTATAAATTTAAAATAAGTATATTATTCTACCATTTTTCCCAAAACAGTATAGAAGTAAAAATTATAGTATTCAGGTAAATATAAATTATGACCTCTCCATGTGCAATTTTCTTAACAATGCATTTACAAGATTTGCACATCATTTAAATTTAAACCTCTATTATACTAGAAAAAGTCGAATTGAGAAATCAAGCAAGATTTAACTTTAAATAATCTACATGAAACAAATAAGTAATCGATTTTAATGAAGGGACAAATTGTTAATATTGCTTTTAATATGCACTAATCTTATGACCCGTTTCAAGAAATTGATATTTTCTTTTTTTTTTTATGAGATGCATAAAAATAATTTAGAAATATTTAATAATAAAATAATTGCAAGCTCTAATAAAAAATTGTCATCAGTAGCAACTTTTGATTTTTTCACATAAATCCTTTTAAAATTATTTTGTATGTGAATGAATGAAAAGATCATTCCCCCAAAGTGTTACTAAATTCTGAATATTAAATTTGTATTGTACCCCTTCTATGCATGTCTGAGTGATATAGATTTCATCAAGTATTTGTATCGCAGTCACATGATACTTTTATCGACACATCATGTCATCTGCATTGTTAAGTTGAGTTGTGCGGTTCCGCTTGATCGGATACTTCTCCGGTTGGTGGGTGGTTCTTCACCTTTCTCAGTTTTATATGGAGGTGGCAATATCACCAGATATCATAGAGATCTGTATTTACTGACCTACTCAGTTTGCAAATGCTGTATATGTTATGTCGAATTAAAAGTTTATTGTTGCGAAATAAATTTTAAAGGACTTTGAAAGGACATCACTGATTTTTAATCAAATTCGTTTATTTAATCAGAATATTTTTAAGAATAGTTTCATTAACATAAGAATAAATTAACAAAAGTTTTCTTTAAAAATAGTTTTATTTCAATGTAAAATATAATAATTTTTCTTTTATTTACCAGATTTATATCTCCAGATCATAAATTATTTTTATATCATTTTTCTCATTTTTGCTTCATTCAGATTGACTGTGATTTAATTACTTCCAAATTATTACATGTGTAAAGATTATTTGATGTTTTACCATATATTTTTATCAGTATAATTCCATATGATTTTAGAAATTTAATCAGAAATGTTTGTTGAAACAATTCATAAAAGTGTTCATTAGTGGTTTCATTTCCTACTGGCATGTCTAAGTTCTAGGATCATCAACACGATGTAAATAATTTAACAAGCATAAAAATAATTTATTTACAGTTAAAAATAATTTTAAAAAACAACTAAACCATGAAAATGGTTTATATATTTAAATATATAAGTTAGAAGCATTTCCCTCCCCCCTACTTTTATTTATGGAGTGCTCCACGGGCTGATCTCTCATTTTCCTGACACCTGTTTTCTTTTTTCCTACAATTCTTTCTCTCTTCAACATTCCCAAGCTATTTGGTTTATTTCAGAACGTGACAATCTGTTATCAGTTGAAGAGATTATCGTTTGATATTTAAGCACATCTCACTTATCGCTACTACTTTTTTTATTCCTAAAAATGAATATCGTGAATCAGTTGGTGAGAGAACTCAAAAGTGGTTTTCTTAACAAAGTGATAACAGTAATAATTAAAGGCTCATTTTTTATTTGTAATTTCATCTTTTTCTGGTGGTGAAAAAAGTAATATACGTTTTTTGAAATCAATGTGTTTTGGAAACTATTAATATTTGTTTTCGATTTATAGTATTATCATATTTCAATAAAGTGATAATAGTTTTAACTTAAAAATAATATTTAAAAATTTAATCTTATTCATAAATATACTAAAAGAACCATAATAAAGATAGGAAAATTTTGATTATTGGCCTTTACGGTTTCTCTAAAATATTGCAGTATTGTGAATTATGTCTACCACATGTTTGGCGATATTGCATTAATATTGGCGAATGCTTGATGTGCCAAATAAGACAATTCACAAAAATTAGGAACTACTAAAAAAAATTCTATTACTTAAGAAAAATCTCATCCACTTGAAACTGGAAAAAAAAGTAATCATAGCTCTTAAAAGTGTGGAAATGTTAAATAGTGAGATTCACATTTGTTGCAATTATATATATATATATATATTGAGCTTTTATGAAAAACAAATTAATTTTTTGAATTTTGCCTTTCAATTTTGTAACGTATACCCAGTTTTAATCAATCTTTTAAATACTTTTATTTATCAAAATATGCATATTTATAGTTACAAAAAATAATAATGAATGAAATTTAAAAGAAAATTAAAAACAGGGCAGATTACTTATCCTTAAAAAATACAGATACATTGTGGACAATTTTGGACTTTGATAAATGTTGATCGTTCTTTAGTGAAATTAATCGTTAAATTATCATAACTGGCAAAAGCTGCGTTTTTACATTTTTAAAATAGAACTTTATAAAATTAATCTTATTTTAAATCAGAATTAAAATCTTGACTTAAATATAATTAATTTTAAACTGTTTATGGATGCAGGTCAAAATAATCGGAATTCATTTTTGAATAGCTAAATCGAATTCAATTAAATAAGCTATGCAGTATATCTGTTCTATAACCTTATCAAAGTATTGAAATTTGATTGATAAATTTACAGAATGAGCAATAAATAAATTTAATGTGAATTTAAGGTTATCGAATTAATTATTATTTGTTAAGTGAAAATTTAATCTATAAAAGATATTTATTTAACAAAAATGTTATAAATATTTTATTTAATATAATATTACAATACTATTTTTATTAAATAAATATTTTTAATACCAATAACTTATTTATACTAATAATAATTTTGTACCTTTTCAAGATGAAAATGTTTACTTGATTCAAAAATTTAATGTTATTAAAAATTTTGATGTTTATATTTTAAATTAATCATTGTTTTTTTCTTTTATTTTAGGTAACACATTACACACAATCCTTACCATTTCGAATCGAGAATTTTGTGCCAGAATAACAACACTGCATAGAAATTTCGTGGAAGCTTCAAACCTCTTCATATCAATATTTTTAACTATTCATTCCCTATTAATCATCGAAAATCCTATTTACTTACAAAAAGAGAGAAGTATTGATAAACCCAAGTTCATTGAATTTTTGTTTTGAGTTTTGTTGAAATTTATTGATTAATTTTTATTTTTTTAAATAATCACTTCAGCTTCAAATTAGGCATGAAATTTTGGCACTATTCCATTATATCCTCGCAATCGATCACCGAAGCGATTGCTTAGCAGTTTCCGTCAAAAATAAACTTTGGTCTTTAAATAAATTGTAGCACAGTAAATGATAATTTTTTAGTTTATAAAATGTAAGTAAAATGTGTTCTATTTTTTAGCAGAGTAAAAAATACACGACTGAAATATTTACTACAGTAATTGTTATTTTTTCTTTCCCTTTACGATAGTAATTGTACGGGTATAATGGAATTGTACTGAAATTTTTATTAATTAATGCTTACTATTGTAACTTTAATTTTCATTAAAGTGTTAATTGATGTTTGTTTTCAATTTTATAATTCAAAATATACAATAAATTTTACTCTTATTTTTCAAAAATGCTCAATGCTTCAACATGGGAAATAATAAAAGTATTTTTTTAATATAAAAAAATTTAAATGTTGCCATTTGGCTTTAAAAATATAAAAAAAAATTCGCATATTTTATTAAAAATATATAATTGCCAAGCAAAAGTCGTTCTGCACTTGAAAAAATTATAATCACAAAGAGTTGATTTATCCACAAACTGTCGTAATAGGAGTATTGATGTGAGCACGCATTTTTTATGCACGGATGTGTAAAATTTTGATTTTAGGAGTATTTTTTTTATATGAACATTATTGTAATGGAAATAGAGATAAGATGAATCAAATAATTTTCTTTTGACATTTTGGTG
Source organism: Latrodectus geometricus (assembly GCA_026290005.1). NCBI lineage: Eukaryota > Metazoa > Arthropoda > Arachnida > Araneae > Theridiidae > Latrodectus > Latrodectus geometricus. The sequence continues at coordinate 319,594 of JAPDSC010137899.1, forward strand.
AATATTGTACTCACAATCTAGTTGTCACGAAATATAAACTATATCAAATATTTACTCATTCTATTTTTCTACTAAAGTAAAATATTAAATAATCTAAATCAAGTTTTTTTTTTTAAATTTTTGCGTTATTCTTCTTCCTTCGAAATTTTACTTGTTGTTAAACGTTACCTAAGTTTAACAGGTGTATAAAAAATTATAAAAGAATATATCCTTTTCTTTATGAATAAGGATTTGTAAATAAGATGGAGCACACACACACAATGGCCAATATAAAATTTTATAATGAAGTCCAATTTTATTGAGAAAACTTCCTTTCAAATACACTATTATTTAATAAGAAATAATCTATTTTTAGCAATAAAACAATTAAAACAATATTTAAAATAACTCAGAATAATTGGCTCAAAAATAAACTTTTAAATTTTTCTTTACGCTTCTTAAATTTTACTCAATATTAAGTGTTATAGAACTTTACATAAAAATTTAATCTAAAGGTATATTGAACGCTTATAACCGAATATACTTTTGTAAGTTAACACAAGAATATTCTCATTACACATAAATTATCATTGTAATTATTAATGAAGCAATACTTTTGTGTTCTACATTAATAATTTTCGATGTTTAATGCTTTAAAATAAAAATTTATTTAATAGAAAATGCTTTAAATATACTTTTATTCAAGAAACATGAAGTCAATACATTCCGTAAAGAATCTAATGGTAAAGTTTCGTAAATTCTCGTAAAACTCAATTAAAAGTTTGTTCAATTGACAATTGTTGTCCTTTAAAGTTCGAAAAATATATGTACATAAAAGGCAATTTCAACGAGATACGTGTTTCTAGAAATACGATCCGAATTTGTTGGGTGCAAGGTTAAATATAAATATTTTAAAAAAATTTTCTGTGAAAGGAATGAACTTAAAATAGTGTGAGTAATTAAAAACTAAATACTAAAATGTATAAAATTTCATAAAAACTGCAATGTCTTTGAGAAAATTCTTTGATCTGAATAATCATAAAGTCAATTTAAAAACAATAATATAAAACAGAAGTTACAAAAATTCCTGCAATATATCATGTTCTGTATCACACCAAAATATTAAAAAGTTAATTTTTCATCACAGGATTGTAAAGTTAAATCTATTTTTTTTTATTTCAGAAAAGTTATGACTGCTTATAATTAATTACCTAAAACAGTTAATTTATTATCAACGCAATGTGTTTTGTTAATAAATGTATTAGCGAATTTTGTTACTTTTTAATATTAAAACTAGCATTTTGTAGGTTTTAAATGATGCACATTTAAAACTGTTACAATTTTGATTAAAAAAAATACTTTACGCAATATAAGAATTTAAGAATTTTTAGAAGTTTAAGATTATATAAGGAATTTAATTTATGCAAACGAATTTAGTAAAATTCTGATTAGATGCAAATTATTTTTTGAATTATTCTGAATAAAAACGCAATGTTTGTTATATGTTCTTATTTCGGTATGCGCTTCAAAGTATGTGCTGAAAATTTTGACCCATATCATTCAAAATAGAATTTTATTCTTTTTATTCGGTTCAATTGTGTCGTCTGACAGAATGATTCATAAAAAGTATGAATCAATTATTAAGGAAATAAAACTTCAAGTGTTCAAGCTGAGATTAAGCACTTTAAAAGCTTCATTATAAAAACATTCTTTTTCTCTGCATTCCGAAAAATGATTTAAGCTCCAGTGTATGATTTTAAAGATATTAGTGCATTTTTAAAATGCTGAGAGCAGTCTTAATTCATTTTTCTTTTAAACATTTCTCTTGTTTAGCTTGTCTTAATTGGTTATTAATAAAGTTAAAAAAATTTGCTAAAAATATTGTATTTTAGTTTATTTTGGAACGTTATTTAAGAACTATCTCTTTTGCTTGAATGCTTATTTTTTAATTGCAGAATAATCAACCTCCTGCTTCATTATTTAACACTTTTTTATATTAATTCTAATCGCGTTTTGTTTTCTACTTAGGTTTGTCGCAGAGCTTCATTTTTTAACTGCTTTCAATTTCATGGCTATTTAAATGCGTCGCACGTGGGGAAAAAAAAGGAATAAAATGAAACTTTTACGAAATCGGTTTTTATGAGATACGCAGTTGGCTATTCACAGAATGCTTTTTTTATTTTCCAACTTTTATTTAATCGGCTTAGAAAAGAAATAATCAAACCACGGGATTTCAATTTTCAAGTTAAAAAATAAAAAATGGTTTAAAACTACGTCATTTTTTAATGTAGAAAATTCCTTCATGCTCAGCCATTACTTTCTTACTTTCATTTCATTCTTCATCAACCAATGGTTAAGAACAGAAAAGTAAAATGTATATTTCTTAGTTGAAGATACAAAAAAAGAAAATTTTGGATAAAAATATTTTAAAAAAAAGCTTTTTTTCGATTTGATCATAAAAGGATTCTTCTGCTTCTGAACTTAATTCAATCTTATGTAAAAACTAGAATTTTGAAAACGTAATAACTAGTGGTTTTGGTGCTTTCGATTTCATCACTTTTCAAATCTTATCGTGGAATATTTTTTTCTTCTTTGAAATGCCTTTTTTTCATTCACATTCTATTTTCTATTCTTTAAAAGTGTTTTCAGTATTTCATTCATTTTTTCCACTGTAGAAGAAAATGAAATATGTGATTGCAAAATGTTGATGTAGACTAAGGTGTAAAAGAAATATTCTGCAAATCATTTCATCCTTATTATTATTATTTTTATTTATAGTTCACATATATAATCAACCTTTCTCTTTCTTTATAAATTCTTCCTACCAATCTTAATCCTTTTGAATATTTTTTAGAACAGAATCAATTATTCTATTGGATTTTGTTTTTACATTAGTCAAGACACAATTGATGTTATTCAGATTTCTACGAATGCTATTTACTTAATTCCATGCTTGCTGAATTTTATAAAATTTTAAATTTATGTTGTACTATTTTGTTGTATTCAGTGCTCATTTTAAGATTTTCAAACACTTCAGATAAAATATCCAAAACACGACAATTTTAAATTAAGTTTTCATTCAATCATTATTCATGACATTCAATCAGTGTTTTCATACCAACTGTATTTTTTAATGTATATAACAAATTATTATTAGAGTATCATAATTTTTTGTTACTTTCAGTTTAACAAAATTTTAAACCCTTAAAATTAAATTTCTTCATTTGATATCTCCAATAAAGTGGACAATGATCCCATAATAAAAAAAGTGCATATATCTCTAACAAACCAGAAAAGGAATACACCCGAAATGGCTTCCTGGTTATCAAGAAAAGAAATTGGTGCAAAATTGTCAGAAGTAGAATGCTCTGGAACAGAATTCAGAAGCCTATGAGCTACTCTAGGCTGTCCAACCAAAAATGATGCTTTACAGAACAATTTTACTCTACTTTTAATTATTTATTTTAAACTCAAGTCAAAGACTTTCTTCAAATTGCAAAAGAGACCACATATGGGAATATGAAGTCGTATTGCTATGCTATTGGCTAAATATTATATTTTTTCTCTTAGTTTATCCGCTCGTGGGTCTTTTATTTTTAACGTGAATATTTCAATACGTTGTTAAAATTTCACTTTGATGTATAAATTCTGCGCTATATTCACTATACGTATCAAAATAAATCAAACTTTTCCTCATACTTATTGATGTTGCTGCACCAGCATGCTTCCCTGTATCTAGTCAAGCGTTGGACATTATCAGTTAGATGGAAGCTGCCGTGTGGGTGTGTTCGTAATTTAGAAGCAAGGACCAAGCAGAAGACTCCCGAATACTTGAACTGTCACTCCCAGAGATATCATATCACTTGGAAGATACTGGACCACGACCTAATTAACGTGCCCAGTCACTTTTAGTTAGAGCCGCCCAACCTGTCTAGTGGTTAGCGTATATGACTACAGATGGGTGGGACGTGGGTTCGAATCCTGGCTCGGGCATGGATGTACTTTCTCTCTCTCTCTTTCTTGTCTTTGTCCTTTCTTTGTGTGTGAATGGTTGCCTACCCTATAAACGGGTCCCTATGGCATGTGTGTACTGAGGAAGTCGGACTCCACACCAAATATGGTTCAGTTGGAAAAGTGGAGCAGCGCACCCCATATTGCCGGCCTGGCTGGCATTCGACAACAACAACAGTCACCTTTAGTGAACACGACAGATCTTTGATTAGGACGATATTCGAAGCAAGAAGGATGCCCTAACCAATTAAGACACCACGGCTTTTCTTGAATTTGTGGCAGAAGTGGCAGATTGAGTTCAATTTACTTCTTTTCAGAACAAAATAATGTTGACCTTAATTCGCCATGTAAAAGAACAGAACTGTAAACCGATTATGTTTGCTAAGTCGAATATTAAGTCAATATTTTCTATTTTGCTGGGCAATTCTACCAAAGACCTTAAGATAAAAAAGTACTTACCCCTTACGTAACAAGAAATATTAACACGGTAAAAATTAAGGGTACATATATCTAGGTGTATGAAAAAATTTGTGTATCATCTTCGCTATAAATGCACTAATTGCACTTGAAAATCTGTCTACCCACAATAATTCTATATCAACTATAAAATGTTTCTTTCTGCAAACGTCAGTGAGATTCTCTTCCTTATTTAGATAAACTTAAATGTTTGATCTAATTCCTTTGATAACTGCAATTCATGTAAAGTTTGCCAGCCGCCATGGTGGTCTGGTAGTTCTTGTTATCGTAAAGCAGTGACTTCTAATCTGGACCCAATCGAAGAGCTGTCGTGTTCGCTATTGGTGATTGGATCATGTTGTAGTCGCAGTGTCTATCATGTGAAATGGTTTGGAGGTCCTCTGCTTTTTTCCTGATTCCGAATAACAAGGAGATACTTTCGGGAAAAGGGTGATTCAACCACTGGATATCCCGTTATTGAAAATGCCATTACATCCGCCCTTTGTCTCGCTGAAAAATGATACTCCTAAAAGCCGGGCTTTACGCAACTAAATTTTTTTTACTTAATTAACTATAATCATATGCTAGTATTAAACCGAATAAATGACTTTGGTAAAAGTCTGAAAATTTTCACAAGTATAACGTCTGATATCACCTACTTTTAGTACAATTTCACATGTGTAAAATTACGTGTAGTAAATGTAATAATTGTATTTCTGCTGTGGAATCTATATTTTCTTTTTTTATTTTCTTCTGTTTTTTAGAGATGAGATTAAGATTTTTGATAATTGAATTTCTTATTGAAATAAAAATGATTTTGTTACTCTCAGCTTTGTGTTCGAATTAGATGTTAGATATATTTAAGAAATATGAAGTCACTTAGTGCATTTTCTTTTACATAACTGATCATAATTACCGATAACACAGTAGCTTTTTATATAAGTTTCTTTCACTAAAACAACTGAATTTTAATAGTAAAAATTTGTTTTATCTCTTAAGTATTAATAATTTAGAACTCTTTCTGTGATATAGTGGAGGATAGTTGGTTATTCACATCATTAATAGGATATTACAGTTATTTTAAAAAACAATATTTCATAAAATAATTAAAATAAATTAAAAAATTAAAATGTAATTTGCTTTTATAAAGGCAGTTTATTAAAAGCATTTTTTTGATATAAAACAAAGCCACTTGCATACTTTCACTACACAGTAAACTTTATTTTCTTTTTATCACTGAAAATGTTTGTTTTGAAACTAATTGAAAAAGATTAACCAGTGGGGTCTAAAAGGAAATTGTTCGAAGAACCCTTTCAGGAATTATATCGATAATCGAACATTCTCCCATTTTCACCTCTTTTAAAAGAGTGAGACATTTGTGCTTTCAATACTACAAGGAAAAAAGTTCCAGTGGCCTCGAATGCCAATCCAATACCTATCGCGCAATGTGGATTAAGAGCTTACGTTAATGCTCGGCCATCTTGTGGTTCGTTGCGCCCTCTATGCAATATGACAAACACGTCAGTTCCGAAACAACTTTAGAAGAAACAATTTATTTAAGAGATTAGTATTCTTGAAATAATTTCTTAAGACATTTAGATTCGAATACTGTTACTTTCTGTCGTTATTCTAAAACCGTTATTGAGCAACATGATCCTAGTTGTTCAATAACAGTTACTTCCCCCTATAATTGCTAAGATTTGTAAGATTGGATGGATAATAGATTTTGATTTAAGGGAGTGGATTTTGAAATGAAGTAAAATTAATAACCTATTTCTTAAAGGTCCATTGCCTATTATTTCTAAATATCCTCTTTAATCTTTTTCTTAAAGATAGGGCTTTAGAAAAAAGATACAGCAATTCATAAAGCAACGTTACTAAAAGGCTTTCAATTTCAACGAATACCTGCAATTGTATGCAGTGGTGTTGTTTTTATTAGTTTTAACAGCAATTTATCCCTGTTGCAAAAAGAAGAGTGCATTTTTAATAACACAAAATACCAGTCATTCCAAATTCTAATTTTTAACTTATAATTTCATCTGATTAATTTTTACTCGATCAGGTTTTACGGCTTACTCGGATTATTGGGGATTTACCATAAGAAAAGTTACATTAACTAATTTTTTATTGTATAAGAAAGAAACAGATTTTT
>JAPDSC010137899.1:336191-417241 GCA_026290005.1 Latrodectus geometricus
TACAAAATTATAATAAGTTAAGGTGTATAATCTAGACACTTAGTACATAATTGGTGCCGTGACCAGGATGTCTTCTTAAGAAGACTGAATTAAAGTGTGTTATAATATTACTTATAATAATATTAAGAAGTGAAATTTGTAATATTGTGTTTATTATGTTTTGAAATGTGCATATTGTAACTTTTAAGTTAGAAAAGAAATTGGCCAAGTTAATTCTTTCTTTTTAAATATAAAATTTTTCATGTTGTATTGTTGACTGTATTAAATATTGTGTAATATGAATAATACTCAGGGTAGCGGTGAATCCGGAAGGGCAATTGAGGGAACATTTTATCCCCAAAGAATGTCAATTGTGCACCTTTCTGCCTTACCTATTTATCGTGGTCGAGAGTCAGGGCTAGGGTTAAATGAATTTCTCGATCGCTTAGAGGACGCCGCATGTCAATGGTCGTGGAGCCCTCAAGAAAAGTTTTATGCTCTTAAAGATCGACTTTATGAAGAAGCTAGGGAGTGCTTTGTTGAATTTAGAGAAGAAATTAAAAATTATGAGGATTTAAAAGATCTTTTAGTAAAAAATTTTGGTAATAGAATTTCCCCAAACGAGGCATTAGTTGATTTTATGTCATTCCGACAGCCGGAAGACATGCCGGTCGAACGCTATATTGCTAGGGCTACTCAGAAAAGTAGGTTATTGGAATTTGGTGTTTCAAATCCTGAAGTCACTGAGGCCCAAAGGAAAAATATGTTACTTAATATGTTGTTGACAAATCTCCACCCGGAAATTTTACGAGGAGTAATAGCGAAAAAACCCCGTACTGTAGATGAGCTGAAGGATTTTGCAAAATGTGAAGAAATGGCGTGGAAGGCTTGTAGGTATGTTTCGAACACGCGTCCTTGTGAACAACGCGATTCTGAACAAGTTTTTCATGTAAAGGCTAAGAGCGCAAATGCGGTTGATATGCAACTTACGGAAATGTTTTCGAACTTAACGGAGCAAGTTAACATTCTTGCAGACAAAATTACTGCGTTAGAGAAGAAAGATAAGCCCCAAAGCGAAATTATTCGAAAAAAGCAAATCAAGTGCTACCGATGTGGGAAAGTAGGGCATTTTAAGAGAGATTGTCGAGTCAATTTGGGAAAGAAGGAATCGGGTCAAAATTTAAACTAAATAAGGGTACCTGGACAGCACGATCACAGGAGCGAGAACCCCCAGTGCAGTTAAAAGAAATCTTTGTACATGAAATAGGTAGTACTCTGCCTATAATAGAAACAAAAATTTGCGAGAGAAAAATTTTGGCACTATGTGATTCCGGAGCATCTTTAAATTTAATAGAAGAGTCGAGTGTCCCAGATAATATAGAGACCCAGGTATGTTCTATTCAAATTAAAACAATTTCCCTTCAGATAGTAGAGGTAACAAAGAAGGTAAGCTTAAATTTAGAATTAGAAGGAAAAATAATAGAGATACAGTTTTTTATAACACCGATACCTATATCTAACAATTTTCAGATGATTCTAGGTCATAAATTTCTTGAATCTCAAAAATGCATAATAAATTATGTTGATAAGACTGTCATATTTGGTAATCATTGTGTAAACTGGTTAAATAGGAACGATGACAAAGAGAAAGTATTTTCGATTCAAAATTTTGAGAAAAACAAACCAGTATATGGTTATCTTAATAAAAAAACTGTTCTTAATCCCTTTTCGCAATCGGTAGTGCAAGTTAACTTGAGAGGTAAAATCGACTCAAAAACCTTTGTAACTAAACCATGTAACAATGAAAAAGATTATTTTATTGCCCACGCGGTACATAATAATTCCGATAATAGTGTAATACCTGTCCTTATACTAAACCCCACTAGAGAATTCATACATTTAAATAAATCCTCAAAATTGGTTTCATGTGAAGCAATCGTGTCAAGTTCAGAAATTGGGGAGGAAGTTTGTTTATTAGAATCAGAAGAAAAATGGGGGGAATGTAGTGAAGCGGATTTAGAATGGGATAAATCATTTGAACTTGATCATCTAAATGAGGAAGTTAAAGGAAAATTAAAGAAATTTTTAGAAAAAAATAGGAGTGTTTTTGCAAGTTCAGTTAAAGATCTTCCTGGGTGTGACACAATTCTCCATAAAGTACCTTTGACAGATAATAATCCGGTAAAGAAAAGGCAGTATAGAGTTCCCTATAATTTACGTAAGGAAATGGATACACAGATAGATATTTTATTGGAGTCTGGCATATTAGAACCATCTGTTTCTGCTTACTCTGCACCCGTTTTATTAGTTAAAAAGAGTTCGGGAGAGTATAGGCTTGTAACTGATTTTAGAGCATTAAATGCTAAGGTAGTACCGGATTCGTACCCTCTTCCAAACATTAATGAAGCAATCGATAGATTAGCTGTAGGAAAGATTTTTTCAACACTCGATTTAACGAGTGGATTTTTTCAGCAGGTTGTCGCACCAGAGGATAGACATAAATTGGCAATAACATCTCATAAGGGTTTATTCCAGTTTACTCGTACACCTTTTGGTTTAAGAACCAGCGCAAACTCCTTTCAGCGTTTAATGAATGTTGTTCTATCCGGATTAGAACCACTCAATATTGGTATTTACATTGATGATATAATCATTGCTAGTAAAAACATTGATGAACATTTTCCTAAATTACAGGCAGTCTTTGATCGGTTACGCGCGCATAAATTAAAATTAAAGCCAAAAAAATGCAAATTTTTAACTGATACAATTAAATATTTGGGTTTTGTAGTTAGTAAAGGTAAAGTTTTTCCGGATAAGAAAAACATTGAAATTATTGAAAAATTCCAAATACCCCAATGCAGGAAACAAGTTAGAAGTTTTTTAGGATGCATAAATTATTACCGAAAATTTATACCAAATATAAGTCAGCGGTCGATAAACTTAACAAATTTAACTAAAGAAAAATTAAAGTTCAAATGGGATAAAGAGGCAGAAAAGGAATTTTTTGAACTGAAATCAGCTCTTGTACAAGAGCCATGCTTAGAGCTCCCAGATATGGAGAAAGATTTTCATATTTACACCGATGCTAGTAATATGGCAATTGGCTGCGTGTTGGCTCAGTTAGACAATTCAGGTTTCCCTAAGCCAGTAGCTTTCGGTAGTAGGAAATTAAATCAAGCGGAAATGAAATATTCAGTAACGGAAAGAGAAGCGTTGGCAATAGTACATTTCACTAACTATTTTAGGCAGTACCTATTAGGTAGAAAATTTTACATATATACTGATCATGCCCCCTTAGCTAGTTCTATGAAAGTGAAAGATTCATTCTGCCGCATTGCTCGATGGACTTTGTCGATGTCGCAATTTCAGTTCGAAATAAAATATGTCCCAGGTAAAATAAACAGTATCGCTGATTTTATGTCTCGAAATATTTCCCATGTTGAGACGGTAGAGGGGCAGCTATTTTTCCATGACAACCCATTTGAGACATGTGTTGGTATCTCTGATACCACTCTTGAACAACTAAGAGAAGAGCAAAATACAGATGCCAAATGCCAACAAATTCGAGCGGCACTGTTAAAGAAAAAACCTGTTCATCCTCTTAAACTAAAATTTTTTGAAAAAAATGGAATATTAATGTGCGTGGAAGGAAATCAGGAAAAACAGAAGTATGTTATTCCTCAAACATTGATAAAAAATGTATTTCAAATTTACCACGACTCCCCCTTAGCATGCCACCCAGGTATTAAGAAAACTCTAATGAAAGTAAAAGAACGATTTTATTGGCCAAAGCTCCTGGCGCATACAATTAATTGGGTTAAATCATGCACCAGCTGTCTAGAGAGAAGAGCTCATAAACCAAAAGTTGCAGCACCCTTACAGCGCATACCCATTCCTTCCGGTCCGTTCGAGAAGGTTGCAGTCGATATTGTTGGTCCGTTGCCGATTACAGAAAAGGGAAACAGATATTTAATCACCTTCACAGATTATTTTACTAGGTGGGTTGATGCATTTCCCGTATCAGCTACTAATAGTGAAATCGTAGCAGACGTTCTTATGCAATTCATTTGTCGCTATGGTACTCCAAGTAAACTTGTCTCTGACAGGGGGATTAATTTAATAAGTGAAGGCATGAAAAGAGTTTATACTGCCTTAGGTATAAAGAAAATTGATACTGTAGCATGGCGGCCGCAATCTAATGGGTGCATAGAGAGAGCTCACGCTACCCTAGGTAATGCCCTAAGTCACATAATAAATAGCACACACTCGGACTGGGACAGAAAAGTTCCTTTTGCTCTTTTGGCATATAGAACAACAGTTCATGAGTCTACTAATTTTTCCCCTGCCTTTTTAGTCTTTGGGAGAGAGTTTTCCTTACCGTACCAGTTCTTAAGGGATGGGAAACAATTTTCTTACGCTGATAATTATGACTATGCAAATGCACTCCTATCTGAATTATACTCGTCATACCATCAGGTGAAAGACAATTTAGAGGCAGCGGCAAATAAAAGAGAATTGCGTAGAGATAAGGTCAGCAAAGTTAAGAACATAAAGGTTGGTGACTTAGTTTACTGGTTCAATCCAGCAATTAAAGCAGGCCGTTGTCGAAAATTCTATAAGCACAACGAAGGCCCTTTTCAGGTCATTAAGTTCCACTCACCAGTCGTTGTTCAAATCCAGCATACAAGAAATGCGAAATATGTAAGAGTAGCTCATATCGAAAATTTATCACTGATGACTGTTAGGCAGAATTGTCTAATAGACAATGCATCCAAAAATGAAACTGAGGAACGAGAAGGAATACAGACACAACAGGAGCAACCAAATTCCAATCCTTACTCTTCTGAGCGTGAACCGTCGAGACAGTTATCCAATATGGAAGGTATCGAGGGTTATCTGCGACCAGGTAATACTCAAAGGTACAATCTCAGAAGACGTATTAATGGTGTAGTACCACACCGCTAATGAGTATCGGTAATGTTTCGTATTATACTAATTTGGAGGAAAATTTATAAAGAGTGTTTGTAGAAGTTGTATTACATGGACATACAATATATTTGATCATAGTTTTGTGGCAAATATGTTTGATCGATTCTGTTATTGTATTTTGTATATATCATGATCTAAGTTTTGTTTACGATTATTGTGAACTCCTGTCCTCTGCGTTGGTGTTCAACTCGATTAAACAGAAAAATAATAATAAAAAATTTTTTTTTTCAAAAATTTTTTTCTGAGAGGACGGGAGTATTTGTGCTGAGCACAAATGAGTAAAAATTAAATTTTCTTGTGGTTGGCAACTAGAACTATTTGTGAGGGGGCGCTGGGTAATTCAACATGAGGAGAACTCATGAAGTGAAAACAAGGGGTCAGTGAGGAACCGGTTTTGGACTGGAGCAAGCGGAGGCCTGTCGAAGAAAAGGAGAAGGGTTCGAGTCGCCGGAGTTGCCTGGGAAGAGAATCCTGACGAGGGGCTGAACGTGACAAGGTCAGCGCCGAAGCTGAGGGAGAACCGGGGATAGTTGCGAAGGAGGCGAGACGATGAACCCGGCTGGAGCTGAGACATATTGATATTTTCCCGAGGGTTCCAGGTTGTCCGGTCCAGTAGTAAGCCTAACAGTACCCCACGTGGATTACCCATGCGTCTCCAGATAAGTAATTCCCTTGTAAGTAACTCGGGACATTCTTGTAATATATTTAGTATTGTAAAAGCCTTTAATTTTATTTTTTGAATACAATTGTGTTTAGTAATTAGTGAATCAAATATTAATACTAATCAAGAGATCAATCCGGAATTGAACTTGGCCATGTTGTTAATGTTATGTATGTAATTCTGAATTAATCTTGATAATAAACTTTATTAATGAATATGAACCTGGGATTTTATTAAGTGTCTATTGTTAACATTGTTTATCTACAAAATTATAATAAGTTAAGGTGTATAATCTAGACACTTAGTACACATTTCCATTACAAAGAATATATGAATGTAAGACATCAGTTTAATTCTCTTACAATACCTGGAGGCTCTCTTTTATAATTCAAATAAAAAAAAAGAAAGTAAATATAGCTAGAATTCCATCTCATCCATATTCATCAGTTTTTTTAAAATCAACTCAATGTAGTTGAAGCATTTATATCAGATTAAAATGTAAGATTAAAATTGTAGGAAAATTAATCAAAAATGCGAAGCTGTATTTCATATAAAGCATCCTAGAGGAAAGTGCGCTTAAATTTTCCGTTGCTTAATGGTCATAATTTAATTTGCAAGTTTGAAAGGAAAATTATAGAAAGATGGTGCATATTTTTAAATCCCTTTTGTTCATTTCTTTTTGCCCCTAAAACATATACATTTGAAACATTTGTATCTAATCAAATGCAGAATGCAATAAATTAGAACAATTTGTGAAGCAAAACAAGAGCTTCAATATTTTTATCATTTTTATAAAATAATATTTTGAAAAATTACAGATCGAGAATGGTATATTTCCATTTTATATATGTTTGGTTGATTTATATTTTAAATTAATAAATGTTGAAATGGGATTTAAAATTTTAGAATTCTTTGTTTTTTATTCTTGTCTATATTTATTAGTCGTTCAAGTAGAATATCCCACTCTTTTTTTCTTTCTATTTAATATAGTTTTAAATTTAAATTTAGTGTAAATGATTTTGACAAAATCATCATATTTAAATAAAATGTAGAATTGATTTTCCAGTTTCTTTATGCATGGACTTAAAATATATGAATAAAAAACTAATCTCTTTTATACAAGAATATTTTATCTAAGAAAAAATAGGCTTTTATTCTTGACTTTCTATAAAATTACAATTTAGCAATAAAACTCAGATGCGATTTATATTTTATTTTGGGGTCGAAAATAAATCAATTTATTATAATCTGTCTCAAAAATAGAATATTTCACGGTTATGTATGTTATCTGTTTTTTTGATTCACCAGCGGACAACACGTGAAAATTTTCATTAATCAAATAAATTATTCAATCAATTTTGATACCAATTAATCTTCTGATTTTTCCATTCTACATTTTATGAGCTCGATTCCTACATTAAACGTTGCTTGAAGTGGTTTGGAATCCATTTAAAACTAAATAACTGGAATTAGCTGTTGCTAGCAAAATTTGATGAAAAAGTGCCGAATGAATAGATCCATTATATTGAAATGACAAATGACCAAATTTATATATTTTAAAATAGAAAATGCCTTTTTTCCTTTGCTTCACATGAAATAAATTGTATAAAGCTAATAAATTAAATTCATATAAAATGAAAAAATATTCGGAAATAAAAAGAGAGTATATTGCGTTTAAAATTATGTTTTCTTCATCGTCTTGTTCTACTTGTGACTCATTGAAAATACTACTAGTTTAAATATTTTGTCAACACTATTATTTATAATCTGTCAAATTTATTATTTTAAAAATACTTGTAGGCAGCATCTATTTTGTAACAAATATCAATCCTTGAAATGATAAATACATTTAGCATATATGAAATACATTATTATGAATATACTAAGTTTAAAACTGCATTGAAATCCTTTGTTTCCTATTATCTTTTAAGCTTCTTACAGAAAATAGTATTAGTATAATATTTGAAGCGCCATTAAATTTTACTATTAATCGTATTCTAAGTCGAATCAACTTATTCTAGGCTATCAATGAAATATAAACAACAGTTCCATCGAATTGACTTTCACGCAATCAGTTCTTTTTCCCGTGTTACCAAGGAAGGAAAAAGCGCTTTCCGACTGTTTATTTTAACGGGTAAGGTTTATTCTAATCGCCGCACAATGCACACTCTTTACCTCCATTATCAGAGGTTAATTGTCCATGCTTTAAAAACATCATCATGGAAACTCTGGTACCTGCATCTTCCTAGAGACACCAGGCGGTAACTGGCTAATTAGGCCTAATGGGAAAAATACTAGTTAACGACTTCTTATCTTGATGGCTGGTATTGTCTTCTGCTCTTTTATCACCAAGACGATCCACTTAAACAACTACGCGATTGTTGTTTCTTATTTGATGACCTGGCTCATTCGGATCGTTTTTCTATAACGAAACACAGTGTAACCGTTTGCATTCAAGTTGTCAAATATACGGAATTGATGGTTTTTAAATATGGTTTATTCTATGGAACATACATCAATTTAATTTAAAATCCATATTTTAGGGTGTTAAAGTTGTTTTAAATATCTAATAAAACTTGAACCTTTTTTATTTACACTAGGTATTTGGATGAAATTCAAATCTGGGAAGTTTTATCTAAAATGAAATTACTGAGCTGCCAGTTAATTGGGTTACGCTCTGCCTTTTGGTTCAACAGTTAATGGGTTTGTATCACAATTCGAGCAGGGATGCTAGGGTACTCAAGTATAAGCCTCATAGCAGCTTTTTAAGCCGAACGAATTTTAAAATTTCCTTATAATTAAAAAAATTCTTTTTCTAATTATAAGTAAATTTTTCATAATAATAAAATCTAATTTCAAGCTAATTCTACATAAATTTTAGAGCAGAATTGATTGCGATGAAGTTAACTCGAAAATACCGACATTATTAATGGTTCGGAATCTACTTTAAACTGTAGAACCTGTTCTTATTAGTTCTCATGTACAAAAAGTGAGAACTTTTTTTTATTGGAAATTTAACAATTCGAAAAAAATCCGCGAATAATTGAATTAAATTCTAATTTAAAGACTTTGTTTAAACAAAAAAAAATCCATTAGGATCCAATAAAGTACTCATTAAATGTGCAATTAATTGTTTTTAATGAGAAACTTATTTAAATACTTAATTTAAAGTTTTAAATTTATGCCAACAATGACTATTTTAATTGTTTTAGTATTTTCTTTGAAGGTATCGTAGAAATTTGCATAATGTTTAAATATAAATCCATTGAAATATATTCATAATTTGTGTCCATATGGCTTAAGAAATTTTACTTTAACTTTCACATTATCTTTGTAATCCAAGAATGAGAAATATTTTTAAGAATTTCTCTTATGATATTAGCTTTAGCTAATTAAACCAGCTAGTGTGTATTGACTTCAATACAGTGAAATATACTGTTGCTCGATAATTGTTTGAAATATTGACTTTCTCAACATTTGAAAATTGAAACTACTAATATATGCTATTGATTTTAAACTTAATAATTTTTATTTTTTTTTATGCTAATAATATTTGAATTAAGAGACAAGATTTATGCAGAGCAAAAACAGGTTTAATATTAATTCAAAATCTGTTTCACATAATAATGTTTAAAATAACTAGAATACTAAAAATAAGATAAAATAATGTAATCAATACAGATTAGGCTTTTCAGAAAAATTTTAGTTTCAAAGAAATCGTTTAATCACTAGATATTTATTTTGACTGAATTTCTGAACATTATAAACCTGAACCTGATAAAAGAAAAAGTGATTCATCATTTCTTATAATAAAACAAACATCAGCGAATCATCATTTTTTTATTAGCAATAATTTTATTTCATTTTAATAATGATGTGATATAATCCATAGCTCCATAGTCATGATATATATAAAATATATATACGGAGAGAGAGAGAGACATATAATACAAATAATTAAAAATTTGTTATCCTAAAAATAATTAACACAGCTGAAAAATCTTTCTTCTTTGTTTAGATGTTACTAGAAATAATTTATACGTTATTGTGGATATGTAGATATTTCCTAAAAATATTTTCTTATTTTAACAAAAATATAAAATTTCATGTCTTATGTCATCATAATTTTTAAAAAAGCAAGAGAATCAAAAGGAAACTTGATGCTGAGAGAAATAATTTTTTAGTTTGCAGTTAAAAGTGAAAGCTTATCTTAAGTACTATTTTTTTGCTGTAAAGAATACATAATTTTAAATATTTGAAATTGAATATGAAGAAAATTTTGATGCAAAAAAAGGAACAGTTATATCCTGAGGGTCATTTTTACAAAGACACATTTTTTTCCCCTCTTATAATAAAAAATTTTAATATATTTCTTAACATAAAAAAATTTTTCTCTTGAAAAAAATTCTCATAAAAATTTCAAAGCTTTAATCTTATATTTGTTACTTTTCAAGCAAAATTAACAATTTTTTATGATTAAAGAAGCCGCAGGTATTACTTGAAGACGAATGCTGAAGCTCAAATTTCGAAATGGGAACTACAGGACAACAGTTACTCAACTCAACATCGATTGCGATGCAGGCCATTAAGTTTCATCATTATCCTTTGATGCCAAAGGAGAAATGACTTTTTATGATGGTACTCAAGGAGCTATCCAGAATGTTGCACTAGAACTATTTTTCGGGAAGAATTTTTTTTTCCTGCTTTACTTTGACTTTAAAGAACTATTCACTCGCTTCATTTAACTTTGCTTTTCATTCCGTTGAATTTTCTTTTCCTTAGCGCAAATTTTTTTTCCAACTGATTTGCGCCTTCAAAAAAAAAAAAAAAAAAAAAAAAAAAAAAGTGAAATATTCCTGTGGAAAAAGAATTTGTTGAAAGGTATATTCGATAGCTCTTCGCTTGTTTTGAAGAAACTTTAACTCGCTGATAGCCCAAGATAAAAAGGTGTGGCCGTTTCCCCGTGGAATAAGACATGATTCGTTGATGCAGAATTCGAAAAGCTTTCTTCCATAAAATGTAATCAATTATTTACTGAAACATAGAAAAAGAATACAAAAAGATTTTTTTTTCTCAAGCCTCCTTAATTATGCAAACAGGAGATGCAAGATTCTGAAATCATTATAGTAATTTAGTAAGGAATTTTATTCCGATTTGTTGTCAATATTTTTTCTATACGGAATGGCAAAAAGTGTTCTGTGCAAAGCTGCAAATTGCGAATTTCTGTCAATATTAGTGGTAGCTGTGTTAATCTGAAGCCGTAATTAATTATGAATAGGGTAAAATATCTAATCTTTTTTTGTTGTTGTTACTATAGGTATTAAATGTATTGGTTGTCTAATGCTGTCTAGGGTACTCATTAATTAAAGTTTAATAAGGTACTCATCAAAAAAGGGTATTGCGTAAAGTTACAAATAGCGAATTTCTATCAATATCTATTGTAGCCGTATTTAGTCTGAAAAAGCCGTTCTTTTAAAAATAGGGTAAAAATTCTAATCTTTTTGTGCTGGTACTGTAGGTATTAAATATAATATTGGTGCTAAGCTCTTTTTTCTACATTTAATTCATTATTTAAATTAAATGTAGGACACCGATAAATTAAAGTTAATTTAATACAGTATTCACACATTAAAAAGGTATACTGCGTAAAGTCGGAAATAGCAACTTTTTTTCAGTAACAACTGTCGATATTTTAGTGGGGGGGGGGGGAGCCGTAATTTATTATAAAATGAGTAAAAGTGTTATAATCTTTCTGTGCTGATACACTATTTATTAAACGTAAGAGTTTCTAAGATTTCTGTGAAAGAACATTTAGCGCATGAACTTCTTTTCTAAATAAACTACTTAAATATTAATTTTAATTTTATTAAATAATAGAATAATAATAATAATAATAAATGGTTTATTACTTTTTATCATCTGTTTTGGAGAACAGACTTGATGACAAAATTCATCAAAATCGTTTGTACATAATTTCTGACGAATTTATGGGAAGATAAATAATAAATTCCAATAATAATTTGCAAAATTTATGATTTCAATTCATTTTACATTTTAGAGATAATATGGCATTCATTAAAATGCCTTTTTTATTGATTTATACCGTTTTTATTAATCTGATAATGATTAATAAAAACCCCATTGTCAAGTATAGCTTATAATCCTAACTAATACAAATTAGTTTTGATAAATAAAAATAATCATTTAGATTGTAATTTTGAAATTAAATTTTTAATATTTTTCAACAGCATCTACAAAAAATTAATGGTAGTTTTTGAAAGGAAGTAGGAAATTTTTGATCTAAAATACAAAATATTAAAGCCTAAAATCTACTTCATAAATATTCAATATCGGATAAATTAATATTCATATCTCAATTATTGAAACTGTATGCCGTAACTTATTAACAAAATTAACTCCATTTCTCAAACAATAAAACTTGTGATTGATTTTTCCTATAAATAACAATCTTGTTTGAAGAACGCGGCTATGTTTATTTAAAACTTCACAACGCTATTGCGCTCAATACTATTTATCATGTTTAACTATGCATATCTCTGTAACATTTAGCATGTAAATTTTCAATAACTCCAATTAAGGTCAGTTCTCATCAGTCAAACAATGATCACCTCACCAAATAAATGTTGCTACAACTGTCATCATTGATCAGTTAGTTGACTAGTTGAAGTACCATGATAAGACTTGATTACAGTGTTTAACAGGATAATATTACCTGAACTACAGTGCAACTATTTATCTAAAATGTCATATTTGTATTTCATGAATTGGAAATATATTAACTGATTCTAAATTATTAAACATCACATTTACATAAACTATTAGTAAGTGATATGCCATGAGTATATTAGCTGTAATCTTTATTATAACGTGGAAACTAATTTGATTAAAAGTTAGATCGTCAGTTGATCTATTCTTTTTAGTTCAATATAAATCAAAGTTATATTAAATATAAAAATGAACCTTTAGTGTTTAAATCGATTAAAATGGTCTGTTTTGATTTACAGATTTTATTATGAATTTCACCATTTTCTATTATAATTTTCTTCTCATGAATCTTACATTCACGCTAGTACTTTTCAAGATAAGAAATTCAGAATGATAATGGGTTTTCCATTAAAAGGTTCCAAAATTAGGTGCAAATTCGGAAATTGTGATTTTTAATAAAATTTTCAAAATTGGTAGTAGTGATTCACCGTAAGCTTTTATTTGAGTTATAAAATATGAAATAGGAATTTTTTTCTGCTCGTTATTATTCTTGCTTTTATTTCGTTCTTATTTTTGATCCCGGTTCGATCGTTCTAACGAGTTATCTTCTTATTCCTAGTCTTTCCGTTTCAAGCATTTTGATGTCCGCTTCAAATTTCTTGAAAAGTAGCAGATAAAAACCTCATTATCTTTTTTTATGATGTATACGATATGGTTTCAATTTGTTTTGCGATATATATTGCTATAAACTAATTCAAATGATGGGTTGGATTTTAAAATAAATTTAATTTTTTATTTTAGATATTTCCATGTGAGAATTAGTGTTTTAAAATAAAAATCTAACTATGAATTACTACAATCAAACTGTGGAAAAAATGTGGTTATATTTTTATAAGTTAATGGATATTTATAAACTTTTATACGTTAGATAGAGAACATAAATTTGAAATATACATTTATTAAATATATGACGTATTAATATGTATTTCCTTTAATCCTGCTGAAAATTTACATACAATTATGACTATTATTTGAGTCTAAACATAGTGTTAAATTTACATTAATGGATGAAGCTGCATTTTGTTGGCGATTCTTTGAATTTCTTAGGAATTCAAAGAAATGCCAAAGGTAATGTATTTTGATTTAAAACAACCAAAAGAATTATAATCATTTGAACCACTACAGATATCCTAGCCTAAGGTGACTATCGAACTCCCAAACTCTTGAACCGAAAACATGAGTGCTAACCATTCGGCTACCAGATCGGCGGTGGTTGTTCGAATGTCTTACATTCGTATGAATAGTGGTTGTTTGAATGCCTAAGTTTAATTGTTAGACTGTGTAATATTAATGTCTTACTAATACTCATGTAACTATAAGTTGATAACAAATTAAAAAATTAAATAAAAATGAGCTTGTGAGTTTCTTATAAATAATATAACATATAATGAATTGTGAAGTTTTTATCTAAATACACAGATACAAACATTTAAATCACAATTAGCATTAGTGTAGGAGCTATTTTAAAATTTAAGAATACAAAATTAATTTTAAATATTTTTAATAAACAGTATAAAAATTAAACTATTCATAAGGATTCAAAGGATCAAAAAGCAATAATTACTCGGCTTTTTTTAAATTACTCCTGATAAATTATTTGTATTTAATGAATAGCTTAATTAACTAATAATGAATTTTAGTGAATATATTAGCATTAATGATGAAATTATCTTAAAATTTAAAATAAGAAATTTAAATTTATTGCAGCTACTATTTTAATGAATAATATTAAATTATTTAGGCAACAAAAAAAAACTATTAAATATGAAACTAATTTTTTTTTTTTTAATTTTTCTGCATAAGTAACAAGTATATGTTATTTTTTTAATGAATTTTACAATTAATCAAAATTACTCTTGAAACACAATTAACATTAATGAAAGAATTATCTTAATATTAAATACATTAAAAATTGATTTTTGTTTATTTTCTTAATGGATTGTATGATTAAATTATACTATAAGTTTATAGACACAAAATAAAAATGCAAATAAATATATAGGGTGGTTCTTAAAATTACTCACTGTAAATGCCATATTTATTTTATTCATTTTTCTTAATGAATAGTATTGAAAACATACTTAAAGTACAATTAGTATTAACGAGTAAATTATCTTATTCATTAATCTATCTAACCATTACTAAGAGATAAAAATAATTTTGACCAGCTATTCACAATTCATTCATTATATGGATAATGTAAATGTTTTCCTATTATCTTTTAAATGACAGATTGATATATTTGTAAAAAAAAATTCAGGGTTAAATTAATTAATATCAATAAATTAACAAATGAATTAAAAATTTTACTTGTTTTTTACACTATCTATGCTAAGATTTAGCGTCTAGAAAGCTATGTGGAATATATAAAAGCATTCAAAACGCGAAGTACCGATTTGTACCATCAATCATTTATTTTGCAACTTTGATTCGAAAGTTTTCTTAAAAATAAGTTCCCATAACTTTCTAGTCACGTCTCAAGAAATACATATTTAATACCAAATTTCGTTTTAATAAAAGGTGTAATAAATATCATAGACTTTTCCGGCCAAACCCTGACACAAAAGTCTGAAATATTTAATCTTAATCCCGAGTTATACGTGATAGGATTCTTTAATGTGATATGCACCCCATTCTGAGCGGGAATAAAATTCCCTCTTTTGTACTTAGTCCCTTACTCTTAAGATGAATAAATGTGTCACAGTTCTGTCTTAAGGAAATGGGGATCCCAGTATTTTCCCTTTAATCCCTCACAAATAAAAAGGTATTTCGAGAAGCACGGAAATTCGCGTTTTGAAGCTTTCCCTGTCCTTTGTTCAAGATTAGAAGTGGGAAAAAAATTTTGAAGCGGTGCTTTTACGCTATTCATATTTTAAAACACTAACTATACAACAAAGAAATTTTTTCTTTACCTGAGAAGCATAATTTTGCTTATGTACGAGTAATATGAACAATTATTTTTATATTTAATAGTTAAAATTATTTAATTTGATTGTTCAAATTATTACTAATAATAATTAAGTTATATTATATTCTCAATTTTATACATAAAACTTTGTTTAATGATGCTTTTATAGGTATTAAATTGTGTCTGTCCTTCATAGATCGTAATATTAATTTCTTATATGCAATTTTTTATTTAAATGATCTTCCATTTGTTTCGCCAAGTTTCAGATAGCTATCAATTTTGCATTCCATTTTACTAGATATCCTTGTTTGCTTTTGTCTCTTTGGATCTTATATCAAAACTCATTAATCCAAAATAAAAAGGGAAAAAAATTAACTTTTTCAATATTTGGAAAATAAATAATGAAAAATACAAATTCCTCCATTCTAACTAATTTCAAAAGCTGACTAGTTTCTTCAAAAATATCGAATGGCATCTCAATGGTATTTTTTGCCCAATCTCTCTTCCTCAATTTTTCATAATTATGCAAATTCTTACAGAAAATGTAGTTATAACATCACTTAAGTCGTATTCATAATGGAGGAAGCTGAATAAATTCATAAAAACGCTAAAAACAACCATCCAATTCAAGCAATTATTCTTAACGGAACTCTTAGGGTCCGAAAAGTGTTTCATTAGACTTAGCGTGTTTCTTTGCAGTTATGACAACCATTTCTTTTTTCTGCCCCAGCACTGCTTAATGTCTTCTTCTTGTCTTAATTATTCATGAATATATCTCGTTAAGATGCGAGGAAAAATTTAAATGCTGTCCCAATAGTGAAACTTAATAGTAATTCTTCCATTTTTTTTAAGAGATAGTTGAAGAAATTTTGATTCCTTCTAGCTCAACTTTCGAAAATAGGCATTTTTTTGCCAAAGAAGTAGTGGTTTAAGTAAAGTTTTTCATTCTAAAAGCTTTTTCTTATACATTATTTACTATGTGATTTACTAAAGAAATAAATTACATATTTTTTGTTTATAATTTTGGTCTCTGTAATTAATTTGTTTTCCAATTTGCTTTGGTTATTTTTATGAATAAGTATAATCTTCATGCAGAAAAGAGAAGTTCACTTGTAATTGATTTCTGAAGAGTGCTTCTTATAATATATATATATATATATATATATAATTTCTCTTAAATTTATTTTCTTAATTATGTTCTTTATTTAATAAATATTTAAGATTTGTTATGGTTGTATAAATTCTCATAGTTTTTTTATAGCTCTTTTTTGTATGTTTGAGTTTTGCATGAATAATGTGATCATTTTCAATGCTAAAAAAAGTAAAGTTTGGTTGTTTGTTGTTACGTTTTTTTTTGTGCTCACGAGTGTTTTTAAAGCATCGCCGGCATTTTTAAATGTATTTTAAATTTCTATAAATTACCAAAATCAGAGTTGTTAAGCTAAAATCCGCGACATAAATCATTTGGACTTTAATTTGGTTCTGAAAAAGTATGAAATTGTTTGTACTTTGAAATGTTTTACACAATTTTCAGAAGAAAATTGTACAAGAGTGAAAAATAAAACGTGCAATAAAATTTAGATTTTTTTCAAAGTATAAATCTTATTTCACGTTGAAATTCTGCTTAATTGTGAACCGCAATCAATAACTTAGTTATGATTTTGAAAATGGTATCTTTCTCCCCTGAAGTAAGACACCAATAAAAAAAAGTTTAACATGAGTGTGTGTGTATGCTTATTCTAAATAAGGATTTTCATTAGTGTTTGACATCAAATTTATAACCTTCTAGACGATTCAAAGAGCAAAGGCTTTTCTCACCAAACTATCTACATAGAGCTTTTAGCGGTGTCCTAAAATAAAATCTCAAGAAAACACCCGGAATTGATTTCTGACTAACATTTGAATGACCAACATTTACACTTTTAAGTGAATCTGTTTCAGGTCCATGTATAGAAGGGTCAAGCACTCAGCATTATGCTACAGGAATAGTAGAACGCGTGAAGGAAAATTATTTCGTCTGTCAATGTATGATATTTTTTACATTAAGGCAAATAGATCCAAGTCAAGAATTTAAAATGGATTCCATATCTCTATATAAACATCCCCCATAACATGTAGGAATTTAACATATATCTGTAGAACAAAATAACCGAAATGTAATGAATTACCGGCACATTTTATATTTCAAGACGCGTAATTTGAAAAAGTCGACAATAAAATAATTTTTTCGTTGACAATAACTTTATTTTTTGCTTTCCAGTAGCGAAGTACTAAAAACATTTTTATTCATTGAAAACAAATAAAGTACATTGTATTTAACAAAAATTTACATTTGAACCGCAGATTTTAATTTGAGAGGATTGTGAATCATTACTTATTTATCATTAAATATACACAAATAAGTCATTGCTTTTTATCCTCATGCTTATTTTGCTCAAATTGGCATGTATAATTATTTTAAAAATATTATTTTCAATTTGTTTTTATTATTAATTGTAGTATTATTTCGAAATATAGCATTATTCCTTATGGTAAACCATTGAAGATTATTTATAACATCCTATATACAAGGCAAACCACTTGAAAAATACAAAATCCTATATTTTGATTTACGATTTATTTCATCTTAGTGTTATAAAAACTCATTTATCATCTTAGATAAGAAAAAAATAATTCTGCGAAACCAAAGAATAATATTATTTCTAATTTTTTTATGTGTATAATATGTTATATTTTAATAAGTGTTTCGTGGAAAAAAGTGGATTATACTTAGGTTATATTTATTTATATCATGAAAAATATGACTCAACATTCTTGGTGTGTTTCGAAACGAAAAGAATGTCTTGGCTTCAACCTAGCATAGAAAAAAAAATACCACAAGTCTTTTCTTTGAAGAACCATAAACATTGAGACTTGAGTCTGATTTCGGTTGTTTGACAGATATACTCAGTGGAAGGTTAGAGGCCACTTTGAACTTTAACCCTAAAAATAAGTAGGAAAAAAGTCTGATTGAAATATGACCAGGGATCATGGCCTAGTATAGTTGGTGGAGAATGTTAGCCTTCAAAATGTAGTGGACTTATATTTAAGCCAGATATTTCTAAATATTAAATTTCGATTTTTAGTTACAAAGAATTTATTGTTAGCAGTGTAAGTGCATTTAAATAAACATAAGATATAACAGAAAAATGCTCATGAGGACAAGTTCTTATTTTTTAAGTGTAAGTGCAAAAAAATACTGAAATACATTTTTATTTTAAAATAATAACCTCATTTCAACCCTTGGTGTAATGAAGCTCATGAACAGATATCCATGCAATATATCAATTGCTGTTTACATTTTTTTTACTGTATTTATTTGAGGAAAGTAACTAAAAAAAATTAAATTTCTTGAAAATTTTGAGTACTCTAATTGAATAGCAAAAAATATTATACTTTTCTCTCACACTACAAAAACACTCAAGACATGAATTAAAATATGGGATAAAATGAAATATAATTTCTTGTTTTGAATTTTAATACATTGAATTTGATACATGTTTTCCTTAATGGTAATCAAATTAAAGAGAATGAAAATTGTCTTTTTTCTTTAAAAATGTATTAAAGTTTCCAGATATTATTCTATTATTTTAACCTGATTCAATTCAATTTAAAAATATTTCAAAGTTATTAAGAGTAATTTTAGAATCTGATTCTTGACAAATAATATATATGAAACATCGTTAGATTTTAAAAGTCTAAAAAAATTATAGTTAAGTGTAATTTAACTATTGACAGCCTAATTTTGGTGATTAACAATATGTTTGAATATAATTTAAAAAATTTTTCCAAAATTTATTGTCCTAGATGACTGTGGTTTTATGTTCAGAAGCTATTGAGTTCGATTCCCTGTTGTGGCATGGATGATTGTCGTGGTTTGAATTTCAATTTTAATTATAAGTCCTGAGCGATTCAATTCTGGTGTGCAAAAGTAATTACAAAAGGTGAAATCAGCCAAAAATTATTGCTATGAATATTTTAATTGTTATTTAGAGCCAATAATTCGTAAATAACAATGTAAATAAGTTTCTAAGAACTTCAAAATTTATTTTTAGGCATAATTTAATCAATAAAAAACCATTCTTTAAAAATAACAATGATTATCAATTTTAGAATAAACATTCAAGAAAATATTACATCGTCTAAATTTCTTTAACATCAGAAATTATCCTTTAAACACTATAGGTTGATTTCTGCATTCCAAACCAAAATAAAAAATAAATAAATAAATAAAAAAAAATTAGACCAAACATAAAAATATAAAAATGCTTTTAAACAAACAAATTCTTTCGAGTTCAGACGATTTTTTAATCCGTGATAAATCATTTTTTGAAACACAAAATGCGATGTATTATTAGAAGGAAAGAAAAATAAAATCCCTTCATATGTGCATACACGTTTCTGAAGTAAAAATTAATTGTGAGACTACTTCCACCTTGGCTTGTCTTTAAAGAAGTATTCTTTTTGAGAAAAAGAACAGAAAAAAAAAAAATGGAAATTCTTTGATTCGCTTCATCAGTTCATTTCAGTGATAGAAGAGAAGAAGACCCTGGAAAGACTTTTGATGAAATGCATAGCAATTTTTTTTTTATAATTTTCCGGAAAAGTGCCAAAAATAAAAACTTCGGCAAGTTTCGTGAGATTAAAAAGAAATGTTAACTAGAAGTTTCTTATCTTTTTTGACTTTGAAAATTACTCTAGTATTTTTTTTTTTCCGGATCGTTGCTCAAAATAAATAAATAAAGCAAAATCTCCAAAAACTGCAAAAGACTTTAAATTTACGATTTATTTTATTTTATTTCATATAAATATATATTCTTTTTTTTGCAGAGGAGAGCAGGTGTTCAAGAGAGAGAGTAAATACAAAAATATAGTAACAACACGGAAGGAAAAAAAAAAATATATATATATATATATACTTTAATGCTTTTCGAAATTCGGTTCTACAAAAACGGGGAGGATTTATAAAGTTGAAATCCCGCATCATATTTTTCTTTAAAAAAAAAAAAAAAAAAAAAAAAAATGAAGAGTTGTTTTTAGTGAAATCTCTCCATAAATATAGATCATGCACTAAAGTATTCAAGAAGCAATTACTCGCCATTTCGAAATAGTTTTTATAGATAAGTTGTAATAATCTCCGAAACAATTTATTTTTCACGCAAGAATAAATTCGCAAATGGTCTGATGAAAAATTAGTTTTTGAATTTTGACTCATCGTTTGGTGGATTTGTGTTTCAATTAATTTCATAATATTTATTTACGTATACGAATAATTTATTAATTTTCATAAATAAAAAGGAAATTGTTTTTTAGTGTCATATATAATTTATTTAAATATTTATGTGTATCCTTTAAATATTTCCAATAGATTAAGTAGGATTTTATTATTTACCTGTGGAAGTAAATTCTTTAAATTACTAATGAAATATTTAATAAGTAGCTTATGGTAACACCTTAATTTCTTTGGGCAAGTAATTTAAATATTTATTTTATTATAACTAGAGGGATAACGTCCGTAAGAAAAGACACGGCCATTTTTTTAAGGAAAATAACAATAAGAATTCTGTTTTTTACAAGTTTATCTTTTCATTTAAAAATATAAAAAATGCACAAAAAATATTTTTCTAGCATTTGACCTTCTGTCTCGGGATTTCAATATTTTATGTATCGCATTATGAATGCTAAAACAAATTACTATATTTAAATATATTTTCTAGTGCTAAATATCCATAGAAACAGATCCTATTATTGTTAAAAATATTATTTTATTACAATAGTTTACTACTAAGTCTCAGTTTAGTAATAGGAAAATTAATGTACTACTGCATGAAAAAATTATTAACTGAAATACGAAATAATTAACATGAAATGTAGTATTATTTCCACATCTTTTGAAGAAAGAATATTTATCGGTGTTACACGAAAAACTAATAATTTTTATAAAAAAAAAAAAATGGAGCAGAAAGCAAAGAAAATCGTTGCATTAATTCTAAAGAAATTTTCTCAGCTTAATTTCTAGGCCGAAATAGAAACCTGCTAAACCGGTTTTAAAGATCACCTAGTTCGTGAACTGCTCGAGTGCAAAGTGATGATTTAGCGATAATAATGAGCATGAGTGGGTGTAAACGTTTAATATCCTTTTACAAGCATACAGATCGTTTTAATTCGCTATTGTGTAGAAATCATGGTTATATGTACACCATTTCGTTACAACACTTCTGATCTTAGTTTCACAGCTTGGGGATTCTATACAAATTTACTTTCCACATTAGAATTTATTGGTGCATATAATTGTTTGTGCATATCTATATCTATCTAATTATAAATTAGCCATTAGTTCATTTAAAATGAGAAAAGTGCTTAAGTCAAAATGCATGAAATAATAATAATAAAAATTTCGTAATTGCGCATTTGTCAGTTAGAAAGTATTCTTAATGAAATCATTCTTTGCTGAAAATTTATCATTTTATTTCTAAATAAATATTTAGAAATTATTCTGTATTTAAAAAACATATTAAGACTTATATTTATAAGAAATTAAAAAAGAAAAGAAAAGCTTATAATACAGCTACTTGTTTTTCTAATATTATCTGATGTGAATTTTTATTTTAAATTCCTTTGAGTAACGGCTTTGTGGCTTACATAAAAATGTTTTTTACTTTTTATTTCTGTAACAAAGAAAAAAATGCTGAAACTGCGCAAAATTTCTAAGAAATATATGTTAGTATATTTGTTGTAGTAAACAGAAAAAATATAAAAGCAATGAATGATATATATACTGAAAACATTAAAGCATAAATCGTGCTTCGTTTTACAATAAAAATTATTTAAAAACTTTATATGCGGTTAATATTTTTTTATAGCTGTAAAATTGGTAGAAATGTTCTTCAAATTTTTTTAAATTATCGTTGAAAATATTTAGATTTTATTTTAGTTAATGTTTTATTAATTATACAATTAAAATAAATACTTTCTGACTGACCATATCAGAATTTGAGATGACTTTAAAATATCTCTACTGTTTTTTTCTTAATATGTTACAAAATAATTTTTTGACAATAACTATTATAATTTTAAATACCTTTTTAAAAGTAATAACTGCGTTATCCAAAAATAATGAATTGATTTAAAATATTTTTTTGATGTATCATATAAATTCCGTAATGTCATTTTTTTCAGCATTATGAAATCACCAAGCAAATAATTTCGGAAATTTGATAAATGATTCAAGAAAGAATGAATTACTTTACTTCACGTTTTTATTAATGTTAAATAAAAATTATGAAAGTCATTGAATATATAAATTAATGTTACATATATAAATTAATTTATATTTATACGTAACACTACATAAACGAAATTAGATAGATTAATAAATTACTTAAACTAATAAAATACATAAAGATTAATTAATAACTTAGACAAATTAAATAAATTTCATAAACGCAATATATTTCTGTTTTAATTACTTAAACGAAATCAAAATAGAAATACATCACATAAACGAAATTAGGAAAATGTTTCAGAAAAATATTAGGAAACTAAAACGTTTTCATGAAATTATGAAGTTAAAACTTTATATCCATCAAAAATTAAATACAAAACATTTATTTCCAAAGAAACATAAGCTAGATACATTGTTTTGATTGATTTCAAGTACATCAGTTGTTATCCTTGCTACTTTTCCGCAGACTAGTTTCGGTACATGATTAATCAACGTTTTGGCCTTTGGCTTAACAATATGGAGTACATACTTTTGCCTTGAGATTTTATGTTTATATTAGATTTTAAACACAAAATCTAAATAATAAAATCAACAGTTCAATTGACTTATACCAAAACAAAGTTCACCACGAATGCAAAAAATGATCGAGGAGCGACAAATCATTCAACCTGAAAATTTTTCTGCAATGTCCACATTAAAATAAACAGAAACATTGTTACTAAAAAACATGAAAAAAAAAATTTAAGTAAATTGTTTTGAATGTCACAGTTGTGAAAACTCAGTTTAATGCGGTTTTGAATTTAAAATATGTATTATAGAATGAATTGGAGCACATACAGAATACACTCGTACAGTTTTTATGAAAGCAAAACAAGCTAAGATAGAGTTTTCTTCTTAAAACATAACTGAAATAAATCAAGAATCAAGAGTTCTTTTAAAAACATAACTGAAATAAATCAAGCGGAAATATGCTATTTTTGCAATAGCTTAAATGTGTTTGGTACAAATGCAGTTTTCAGAATTCCTAAAATTAGGTTTCCAATTTATTTCTATTATATTTTGTAATATATCACAGTTAAGTTATAAAGATTTCAACTATACTACTGGAAGCATTTATTATATTTTATTTCAACCTTATGATTGGAATTACGAAAAAAAATCTTGTTGAAAAACTCCTTTACTCTTTTTGAACTTTTATCTTTTTAATTTATGCATATTTCGATTCGGTATAATATATACGAGCACTAGATATATTCCGTTTAGCTATTTTTGCATAAATTTGCGAAGAAAAATAATCGTTTTTAAGCTCGAAGAGAACACATTTAATATGGTGCATTAAAAATGAAATCTAAATATACTCTTAAATTTGTTTTTTATATAACTTATCGTGTTTTATTTTGTGTTATGTATTTGTTAAGAATAGGGCTCCTTAATAACCTGTAATTATAGTGTGTTTGGTGAAAAACTTCCAAATAAAACATTTCGCAATATGATAACTATCCGATCTCACGATTTTTGGTAAATGATCTGTATAAATACAAAAATAAGTGGAGGTTTTATTTTTTTATCTTTCTGTTTCTATTTTTTATAAAAATTATTTCACATCAGTTCCACTTTTAATGATTTATAGTAAGAGTTTCCGTTAACTATCATTTAAACTGCGATAACGACTTCGGTAAAAGAAAAGCATATTCCAACAATGAAGACGGTAACAGTTAAAACAAATCATAATACATCGATTACTGCCCACTTGAGTGATGGTAATGACAGCATAGACACAGAAACCCCTGGTATTTGGCGAGCATCCTGACCAGATCGATGAGGCTCACATGTTACATCGGCTTCTTTTTCTCAGTCCGTAACGTTACATGGCTATTTGTCACGACACGCAGTCGGGAGATTATGGGGGATGGTGCAAAACTTTAAATTCCATTTTTTTTCCTTCATCGAATAGAAGCGAAGTGTGATTGTGAAAGGATCAATGAAAGTCTATCTTTCAAATTATTGTGTTTGCACACACCGGCTTCGATATTTAAGAAATGCTAATGCGATCACAAAACTCATTTCGAGTTAGTCTTTGTTCTGAAGTTGTTTCCTTTTCAAACGGTACAGGAATCACCGACAACAAATGGCACGATCTCAGAGAACGTGTTATTTCACTTGACATAAATAATTCATAGAATTTCAGAAAGTTTTCTGGAAAACAAAACGAACAAATCATAGTTTTCAAAATTAAACTGCAATGAACAGATTCCTTTCATGACAAACGCGATGTTTCATTGTGTCGCAAAAGCTTTTGCAAAAGCAAACTATTATCACTTCAAAAGTATAAATAAACAAATTTTAGTGAAATCATACGAAATATGCGTAAAATTATTTATCTAGGGGTGATGTCCACGTGAACAGCTATTGATTTTGATTATTGGATTATCATTTTCTAATCTTTCTATGATCAATGAGAAATATTTCACACTGGAAAGATAAGTCTTCGTCGAATGTATTTATTGCGAAGGAATCAGATTTACTTTGCAAAGTCACGTAATTGCCTATTTGATAAGTGGTATAAAAAGATAGTTGACACATTGTGATGAAAGGAAGGTCAATAATCTATCAAAATGAAAACAATCTGATTCAAAAACAATATCTGACTTCGAAATTAATTATTTTCTTTCATTCTCTGGGAAAGCTAAGGTTTTTTGAACAATTTAACTTTCTTGGTGAAATAAATTAATCACAGTGTGTATGTGATTTGCATCCTAGCATAAGATTGTAAATAAAACTAATATAGCTCAAATAATTACTGAAATTATCATCACATATGTTGTACGGCGATGTGTATGTTGTACAAAAATTTAAATCTAGTTCTAGCTTAAAATTATAGCGTAGGAGTCGAAACATTTTAAGCCTATTGGGGATTATCAAATTTCAAATTATATACAAATGTTTTTTCTTTACTTTATGTAGCTAAATTGCTAATGACAAAATTATTGATATGCTTGTGGATTGATTGAATATATCTGACAATTTTGTTTGCTCCACGGGAAAAAAATCAATTACAGAGCCACAAGGTAGTCTTGGTGGCTATTGTATTTTGTTGACTCTTTGGATTATTTTCTACCTGCGAACTCAGTAAGAATTGATGTCACTGTAATAGAAGTATTTTCTAAATGATTCTTCAGTTTGTTATCTTTATTGAGAGAATTTATTTACTGTTCATTATCGGGTTGTGGTGGCCTTGTTGGTTAAGGCTTCGTTTTAATTATCGGAAAGGAATGAGCTTGAATTCTGGCTTAACCAAGGATCCACAGTATTCACTAAAGACATCTGGGGCATGTTAAATAGCTGGTGGTCGCAATGACCTCCACGTGAAATGATACCTTTAATTGTGGCAGTCAAATATTAAGGAGTCTTCTGCTTGATCCCAACTTCTATAAGTTTACGAAGAATTTAGCCCGGCAACTTCCACTGACTGGTAAAGCTCAAATCTGGGCTAAATACATGGATCAATAACCATACTTAATCACAATGATGACCTTTTTGGTCACTTTGAAAATATTTCATTACATAGTTAACAGGATTGCCTAATATACTTAGAGTAATCTTGCGTTATCATCCTATACGACAAAAGCTTTGTCTATTACCATGGCATAAGAGCTCAAACAAGCATCCATGCCCTTTCCAGAAGTGTGAGCATTAACATTTCCACGGGAAAAAAACATGGAGGTCTGTGCATCTATTCAAAGAGATGCCAACCCACACACAGAAGCTACCTGATTCATTTGCATCCCTTTTCACGGATGTTTGTTGGATGAAATATAAAATCTCTCAGGTATATGATGTATGAAATTTGAAAATCTCAGCAAGGTGACAATTGCCACCATGCTTTGAGATACCCATTTTTATGCTCCTCGAAAATGACGTATTACGACAGCAGCACCATTATTTACATCACTATAATCAATATGAATGACCCAGCTGACTTCAGTGAATACGATGGATCTTCAGTTAAGTAGGGATTCAAACTCACTACCTTTCGTAATGAGAACGACGCACTATCCAATCAGATATCCGGAGCCTCAGTTTTTGTTTACTTTTTAAGTAAAGTCGTTTATTTTTAAAAAAGAACCATGTTGAAAAAGAACCATCTTTTAAATCCCATTATATGATAAAATTAAATTCACAAATTTATTTCAACTTCGATGCTGCTTCCTTTAATCTCTCATCAATAATAAATATGATTTATCTTTGAAAAACAGCACGGGCCAGCTCATTAATAGATTTGTTGTCATTAAATGAATGGAAAGGTGCATTCCTTTGTATCGTACTTCCGATGCAGCATGAGAGAGCCTTGACCTTAAGCTGCATGAATGACTCATTAGATGGGCATTAGGCTTCCTCCCCTTTTATCTTAACGGTTATTTCCCCTGACTATTCCCTTCTTTCTTTCCTCGCTGATCTTTATCGAAGGTGGAACTTTCCACACCGGCTTTGTAAACAAATCGATGACAAAGCAAATGCAGGGGGTCGTAGTATTTATTTGCTTTTGTTTCAGAAGATAACATTGACATGCTTTCGGCTTGCATTTCGCCAATGTGAGCGAAGTTTGGCGATGAACGCGAAAAGAAAAGAGTGGATTGCAGCTGTGGTCCATCTTAGTCAGTTTTTGGGTTTAAGTAAAATATTAATGGGAAAAACTTAGTTTTCTTTTAAAATTAATTCTTTTAAAAATATTTTTAATAAATTTAAATATCTTTTTCCCTGTTCCTTAATTGTCTTAAAGTAGGAGACTACTTGAAATGAATAAAATTTCCCACACATAATTAGAATGAATAAAGTCATTTCATGTAATATCTAACTATTCTGTTAAAATTTAGCACATATTTGATTAAAAAGGGAAATAAAATGTAACCAATGGTAAATTAACCTATGCAGACTAACTACAAAGACATTGGTACTTGTCTGAAGAAAGATAGCTTAGTCATTCTGGTACCATGTAATAGAGCTGCGTACATATATACGTATGGTCTTTTGCTCTTAATGTATTTGAATTATATTGTGGTATATAAATGGATACCAATTTAGCTGTCTAATTTACCGATTCATCATTGCTCATAATCTTTAAAGAATTAGTTAATGAATATGTATACTTTTGAACGGTAATCTTAATTATACTGAAATAATTTTTGTATCATAAAACTGGAGATGCAATAGTAAATGCATCATATAAATAAACAACAATAAAATTAATGATAAAATTAAGAGTTATACATTTGTCATGATTAAATCTAACTTTTTGTACGCCATCCCATCATCAGTTTTACCGTTACAAAGAGCAGATGTTCGATTAACTCGCCTTCGTATCTGTCACACACGGATCACTCACTGACATGTATTCTTAAGTGAACAAAATCTATTGTGTGGGACGTGTGATGAACCATTTACTGTATTTCATATTTTAATTTCATGTCCTGATTTTAATGTTTACCGTTTTAAATTTTTTCAAACAGACATTTTAACTATGCATGATTCTGTGGGGGAGCCCCCCGACAAAATTCTTTTTGCCATCTTGATACAGTAACAGCCATTTATGTGTAATTTTAATTTCATGGATTCCATTTACCTATTTTTGATGAGTAAAAATAATGGATTTCTTTTTCCCCAAACTAATATAAATTTAAAATATAAGATTTTGATAATTTTCTAGACTTAATTATTTTTACTTATAATTGTTTTAACTTATATTACTGCATTTCCCTAATTTTTTGTTTAAATCTTATATTAAAAAAATTTAGGACTGAATTTTAGGCCCAATAAGTGATCTTAGAAGCGAACCTATAAAGTAGTTCCAAGACATTTTTTTGTTGTTGCAGAAGAAATCGTAATTCTTCCTTACAATTATAAGAGTAAAACAGACCAGATCTGTTTTACTCTTATAATTTGTTTTTATACACTTTCATGCTTTAACATTTGTAATTTTGATGAGTAAACAACTTGCAGGTTCGTCTTTCATTTTCAATTCAATAGTGTAAAGTAAAATTAATCTTATATATTTTTGTCAGAAATCAAAGAATTTTTTTTTGTTTTTCAAAACCATATGCTATTTAAGTAGGCTTTACCGTAATGACTTTCTATTTATTCACTATTAAACGTATGTAACTTTGATAAGTTAAATGAATCTTCTGATCATTATTAATCTGGTTTAAAGTTTAAATAATCATGTACTTATCATAAAGTTTAAATAATCATGTACTGTTTATTCAACGTACCAAGAAATATCTTTAATTCCTTGAAAACCCATGCGGTAAATATCATTTGCAGCCATACTTACGCTTTTTACTCAAATGCTTCACCATCCAACTCACATATTTGTAAACTTGTATTTTTTATTAAGAAGAGAAGATCGAAAGAAGTATATTAGTATAAACATATTGTTATCACCTCAGTTAAACAATGTGTAATGAACCTTTTATTATGCTACATAAAAAAGTTACATGTGGTTTTGTAGCATTATTATTATTATTATTTATAATACTTTGGGCTGATGCTTCTGGCACACTTACATATTGCTATTAATGGCTTTTGAAGTAAGTCTGGTATATGTTTGGCTTATCTGAACTTCAAATACTTAATAGTAGCTTATTAGGCCAGTCTTCACACAATATTGCAAAAGACATTCGCTTCTGGAATCAGTGAAAGGGGATATATCATTTTTTTCAAAAAGCTCTTTTCCCATTTGATGTCGCAAATTTAACCAAATCTTGAAAAAACACTATTAAATGAATAGTTCATAGTTTGTGCTTTGCAGTTTGCAAATTTTGTTTCGGAGCAAAAAAGAATGACTATCGAATTTCATTCATCAGGTAAATTGCGCATTTTACCTGCCACATCAAGGAAATTTTATATTCTAAAATAATTCTATGTTTTTTTCAAATTTTTACACCTAACTACGTGTTACTATTTTATTGTCTGTTCACTATCGGTTGTATTGGTCAGTCATTGTCGTTTAACTGTAACAATCTTAATAGTAACAAGGTGTAGCCTTAATTGTAACAAAGTGTTTTAATTAATAAACATATTAGATAGTAAAATGTTAATTATAGTAAACCTGCCAATGAAACCAATGCTTTCGAATTTAAGGAAATTCAAATTAAGAAATAAATTATAGGATATACTTGATACTGCCTTTTATGTGCATAAATTAGTGCTAATACGATAAGCAAACAAACTGATCTAAAGATTAGGTACTGACTTACTGACAGAATTCATCATTGATAATTTATTTCTCTATTTTTAGGCATTATACCTACAAAATACCTTGCTTTACCCTTTTCGTGTTGGAATACCAAACTGAATTCAGTGTAAATGCTATTTTTTGTACAAAACTCCATATTTACGAAAATATTAGTCCTTTCACATATTATTGTTGGTACAAATTTGTACTTACATGCAATTGTTAATTAAATGCATTACATATTTTTATGCAAGATTTTTATACCTGCTTTTATATATTCAACAATTTTCATATTTCGTAAAATATTATCGTGTAAGTGCGAGAAAAAACATTCTGTTTACAATTTCGTTGAAAAGCTTTTTTGTGCCTTTATTTTCATTATCCTTTTTGAATTTTTCTATTCATGTTCAGGATTAAACTTTTACCTAATAAACACACAAAAGTACTAAGGATAAACCTGGACCTCTCATTTGCAACCCTCAGTAGACAAACTCTATTTTTACTGATAAAAACGATTTTTCAGCAAAAATTGATAGCAGTTTGTTACTATTTTCTTCAGGGGCACAAAACTCGATGACAAATGTGGGTGCACGTGTCTTACACCAGCCCTGTCTCTACTCAAATCTAAAATGTTGCCATTTCGAACCTTTTTCTAGTAAAAAACGTGCTGAAAGACACATTTACTCATTGCCATAGCCATTCCTTCTTCAGTGATCTGTGAAATATTAAAACAGTCAAATCTCGCCTCTCACCACGGATCAAAATACTAAGTGGATTTCTATGTTTGTTTATCTTCATGGAATAAGAAAATCCAGACAGAAATAAACCAGAATTTAAAACTAGAAATGTAAAAAATAACTTTAAATTGCAATAAACAATAGAATTAAGAAAATATTTTTAATTCACTTATCAAAATTCATCTTATTGGCAATCAGCTTATCAAAAAATTTCAACTGGTAAAATTTCAGAGATTTGTTATAATTTCCTGGAAAAAAAATTAGGAAAAGTAATTTTCCAGTAGGAAAAAAAGAATGAACAACAAACAATCAAATAAACATCTCAATCATAAAAATCAACAACCGATGCAATAAACGAAATGCTCGATCAGCCGGCAAAAACTACGACCATAAAGCTAACTACTCGGATACGGCCGAAGTAAAGCTATTATTACATATTTTCTACATTATTACTACTATTACAAGCTGAAATTCACCGCACCTTCCCCCACACACCTTATAAACAGGAGTCCATCTTAAGATCATAAAAATATTTACTCTTTTTTTTTTTTTTTTTTTTTTTTTTGAATAACGCTTGGTTCTCTTGACTCAAATACGGTATTTTTATTATTATTTTTTGAAGGACATAAAAAATTTTTTTTGCCGGGATATTGGGGAATTTTTTTTTTCTTGCCGGAATATATTTTGGTTTCGAACGATTGCTTCGACATGATGAGGAGAGATGTTCTTTGATTGACGAGGCTGGAGGTTGCCTCTTTTTATTGCCCATTTAAGGGAATCGAGATAGCAAAAAAAGAGGCAGAACTTAACTGAAGGAAAAGGAATACACACAGAATGTCTCGGATATTTTTTTTCTATCTTACTTTTTCGGGAAGTAATTTCTAGCAGTTTGGTTCAAAATCCAGCAGCTATCATTGAAACTGGGAATTGTTTTAAAAGTTTTCGAATGACACCGATTCCTTCGCATCATATCATCGGCCTTAAGTACACATACATTTCAAACTATAAATAAGGTGTGTTGCAATTTAAAAATAAGGATTCATTCTAAAAGGTGCGATTTTGATATATGAATATAATGAATGTGGAAAACGTTTATTGTACAAATAAAAATATTCAGAAGAAAAAGAAGACTAAATTTTCTTTTGAACTATTTATATAAATACCTTATTTCATAGCAAGTGCAAATTATAAATATATTTATATTTTTAAGTTGTAAGTATATAAAAACCAGATTTTTTGTATTCTTAATATCAGCTGAAAGGCAGAGTTGAGTTGTATGTAAATTTTGAATCTATTTTTAATTAAAATCGAAGATAAAAGATTACAAACGGTTCCTCTTGATCTTTTGGCGAATTTTTTGACCTCAAGATAGGCGCCAAAAGGGGAGAAACAAAATGGCTGTGCTTTTGCAACACAAAAGCTAAACTAAGACAAAATTAAGTGTTTTTCCACAATCTTTAACATCAAACATAAATGATTTAATTTATTCATACCTTGCGATAAGTTAATGTAACTAAAATATTAAATTTTTTATATTTTTTATGGAATGAGATTTGTAATTTACGAGGATTACCAAGGGTGAAAATACAAGGATTAATAGAGATTAAATTTATCGCCAAATCAAAAGGTACACATTTCAACATCGATTCGTAAATAAAAAATAATGAAATTCCATATTATTGAAATAAATTTATTATTTTTACGTTACTTACTTAGAAATTTAAAAATATTCAAATAAAAAGGGCAATGTTTTCAATATTTGCAAACTCACACTGAAACTATTTCGTTGAAGTCTAATTGATCTTTCCTCACAGCGAAATTTTAACTGAGCAAGGCAAAAATTAAGATACTGATAGGCAGAAGAATATCTAAACTGGAGCAAAATAAATAAATAAAATAAAATAAGAATTCCAACACATAAAATATCCAGAAGTTGTTGATGCTGATAGAATAATTGCATAGATTTTCCTAATGAGATTCGGTTTTAAAATGCGAAATTTCTCTCAGAAAATGGAAGGTAACATATACTAAACAATCCAGTAGTACGCTCTTTCGTTGTTCTGGGGGCCTTCAAACAGTCAGAGAATGTGATAGGTTCTTCTATACAGGTATTTTACTGCATGTTTCATATATCATACTATTTTTAAAACATAAGGACTACCAGGTACAAAAATTAATGCTGTACTTTTTGTCTAATCAAGAAAGTGGACAAATGACCTGAAAAATTATTATAAATTTCGCTTATTAATCTTAGTAACTGGGCATTGGAAAACTTTTATGAATTAACCCTAAATCGTTATGAAAGTTCCAATATTTATGTAAAATCTGTTCGCATAGGGGAATTAGCTGAAGTTTCTGTTCGCACGGGGTCAGATAAAAATATAATAATTGCGGATTACTTACTAAATGAAAATATTTGCTAAGATTTCTGTAAATTTCAAATATATTCTTCTCTTCTAATCCTTTAAGTAAATTTTTCTGTTCTACTATTATATCTTTAAATAATTTTAAAATTAATTGTCCGATACATTTCTACCATTGTTGTCGTTTATGTATTTCTTGTCAATTAATTTATGTCTTTTACTATTAAATAAATTTAATTTTCAATAATTTTAAAATTATAAATTCATGTTTGAGGGAGTAATATATTTTCTTCTATATTGATTTTTAAGCTTAATATTGAAAATTACATTTTGACAAAACGTTTAATGAGGTATTTTAGTCAGTATCGAGGAATGAATTTGAAAGTATATATCAAGTTAATCAAATTAACGAATGATTATTATTGCTGCAATGATTCATCAATTAAATATATTTTCAAAATAAAATTATTGAGGGTATTTTTATGATGAAATCGCTAATTGATAATATTTATGGATAAAAAGCAAATGCAAAAGTAAATTCGAATTCAATAATGTTTGTACATATAAATATAAAATTAGAAAAATTGTGAAAATTGTAAATTAAAAATTTGGTCATATTTGTAAATATATCGTAAGTAATCCAGTCTATGTTTTATTGTAAAATCAGGTATTGTATCTGATAAATTTGTGACTATATAAAGAAATTAAAGTTTATTTGAATATCTTTGAAATCTCTAAGAAATTAGCGAAGAAAGTTTATATATAAACTGATTTATAAATGGAAATTTTTTTTTAAAGAATAGTTATAAATTTGACTTTTAATAGGGCATTAATTACAAAAAACACTATTGTAATCTCATAGATGCATTAAAAAAAATCTGTAAATTATCAGTTATGTAATCATGTTTCTTACTTGCAAGAATGTAAAATGCATGAAAATTATCCACTATATGTCTACATTTTCATGTACGTACGATATATCTAATTAATAAACTGACTGATTAAAACGGATTTGCACGATGTGAAAAAAAAGAAATGACATTTCTTTCAGCACCAATTTTCTCACCCCGCATCTTGAAGCGCCTGCGGCTAGAGTCAAATTCCTGCAGCTCTTCCTAAAGACATAAATATGACAAAAAGCCTAAACCGAAAAAAAAAAGAAAAAGATAAGCTTCTTCACTGTGGGGACAGGAAGGGGGAAAAAGCGCCAACATCGCAGGTTGAATGCGCTAACAGGCCGCCTATCTGCACGTGGCCTGACATCAGGCATCTACCCCCCAACGTCTTGATGGCCTGGACGATTGATGCGATTTTGATTCTTCTTCGCTCTCTCTCTCCCACGAACTCTATATTTTTTCCGGTTCTTCGTTCCATCCCTGCCGAGGTATTACAGGCGTCTCCGAAGGGGGTAACAAAACGACAACAACAGACTTCCACGCTAAGTACATGGATGCTGCAATCTTGATGACCGGTATTTTGCCTCCAGTGGTGGGTCTTGTTCCGTGAATGCCTGCAATTTTCCTTCTTTTCCCCCTCTTTCCCTCCTTTTCCGTGCGGCTTTCGCTAACGCTTGGTTTTGAATCCTTCAAACATTCGTGGTTCTTCTCTCACCTCTTATATTCATCTTCACTTTTTTGATAACTGAATTACGTGCTAGAGTCCATCAACCTATATCAAAAGTAGATATTCTTCTTTTCTTTAACTACTACTTTGAAATGCTTTAACTTTTATTGAAATCACTGTTCGAAAATTTTTTTACATTTTAGTTTGAGAATTTATATTTGTTCCATATCATTACACAGATTTGATTGATATATGTGTAGATATCAATCGTTTCCTAAGATTTGACAGCTTAGCTTTAAGGAAGGTAAAATGGCCTTATTAACTAATATAGGTAGTTCCGTTTGATTTTAGATGTTTTTCTTTATATTTTGGAAATTTGTGTAGGTCTGCGCAATGCTTTCCTTGCATTTGTTATGTATCTATTAATCAGATTCTAATATTCAAAAACTCTGCATTGATAAACATAAGTTGGCCTTATTAACTATAACTATCTACAATCGGTAATTGCATCTAACTGTTTGTCAGTCCATTAGAATTCTGTGGCTGAGTAGCTTCACGCCACTAGGACCAGCAAAGTAAACCATCATTTTTCTCGTGTAATGGTTGGGATTGGTCTCACTGGATTGCTTAAATTCAGTGGGTGGGGACGTGTCCACATTAATCAGTGAAATCTAAAATACTTCCTTTGGTGTGGTGTGGATATGGAGAGGACGATGCCAGCTCAGATATAATCTTCTCTCAGCTGAATGTTGTTCAACATTACGATGCGCTTGGTGATGGGCGAGTATTCTAAAACTGTTAACTTTAAGTTACAATCCGGGCCTACCGTGCACTCCTATGTATGTATGCCTATCCACTACAAATTTTGCGTCAGGTTAATCTTAGATATTGCTGAACGAGAAGATGGTGGTGTTGTGTATTTGATTTCTACATATATATGTACTGAGATGGATGCTTGGGGATTTTCTCGTTTTTCTCAATGAAGAAGCAGCGGATACTCAAAAAATTTACTTTCCAGAAATTTCTATTATTTAGTTATCCACTATGTTCTTTAAAATATGCGTGTACTAGAATCACCAATGGCTTAATGGCAAGACAACAATAATCTGCTTAAAATAAAATAAAACTATTTGATGAAATGTCAAAAATCTGAAGAAATTTTCTTTTGTGAATTTAAAATTGTATGCTGTTATATTCACTACAATGAAAAATAAAATATTCGAATAGTCGTTCTTTTTTTGAAATAATAGTATAATAAATAATAGTATAATAAAATGATAAAATCAGTACCCATTATATTTTTTACATCATTCTACAAATAAAAAAATATAATTGAAATAAATTTTTCTGTATCTGCAAATGCAATTGCGAACAATGGAAATAAATTCAATATGATATATTTTCAAAAATAAAGAAATCACCAATTCATACAATATATGTACATAATGAAATATAGAAAATGTGATCCATTTTATAATAGGTAATTTTAATGTCTTTTTATATTTTCCTTCAGATGGCATATTCTACTGTATGGAAAACAATCCATACCCAATTTAAATCTTTTTCCGAATTTTATTTCTTTTGAAAAAAATTCCTACAGAAAAGAAATAAGAAAATGCTGTTATTCTCTTCACAATATGCAAAACATATCTATGTTCTAATCTGCAAGGTTTGGTCTCAAATTTCTTCAATATCAATGCCTTGTCGAAGGGATGTTGCAGCACCACGGTCACGTGCTGGTACCACTATACAATAGATATCCGTCCCGCCCAACTTGGGTGGATATTGAGGTTCCAGCCTTGTTTTGATATTCCTACACATCCTGAAATAAAAAAGAAACCCCGGATGCTCTGCTCATCCTTTTTCCAAAAGTTGATCGGTCAAGCGTTTGCTTTGTTCGGATTCTGTATTTTGATTTGCTTGTGAATTTGTGAGTCAGTTGCTTTTGTTTTCATCAGTGCAGACATTTTTGATTTCTGATAGGCTTGAATCTTTTCTTATCTAGCTCACATATTGTTGGATGTGCGTTGAGATTTCATCTTTTCTTTCAGCTCTCTTTTGCTCAGTTGACCAACTAGTAACAATAAATGTTAATTGGGACTGTGAAATTTCTTTGATAAACTGGCTTGTTGTATTTTATTTTTCATGTCACTAACCGTTTAAGAATTGAATATGTGGTGTGATAAATTTTTACACTATATCAGTTTTAAATGTTGTCTAAAAACTGATTGTAAAAATACAACTTAAATATTTTAAAGTTGTAACATCGCATAACCATTATGACTTATAATATTCAAATTTCTCTAGCTTGATAATCTGAAAGAAATCTGATGCAACAAATATTTCAGTACAGGGGAAAGTTCACTGAAACCAATTAAAATACATTTAAAACAGTGGTTATAATCAGAAATTCTAATTCAATTAAATTTCAAAAAGTGAACAAATTTAAATGTACCCATAAAAATTCCAAAATATCTATAAAGGTTTCAAATGTTGCTTTTTTATTGCAATTCTATTACAGTGAACTTTATCTAATACCTCTTCTATGGACAAACAAAAAAGTCAATTATACAGGATGCCTGAGGAAAATGAATAAATAGAAATTTTAAGTTAAAAATGGAAAAATTTAAAGCATTGTTTAAAAGCAGAGTTTTTATTATTTTACTAATAAAATATTTACAAAATATTCTAACGATTCGTAAAATTTTTAAAAGGTTAATTTATTTGAATGTATGTACTTTTGTTCTATTTTTTCTAACTCTTAGTTTATTAGTAACTATTGATGTGCATTTTTTTCATTCGAATGTGTCAACAATTTCCACAGTTCTTTTCCTTCTTTTCTTTATACATATAAGATGATTAATTTCATATTCTAAGTTTCAATGACTGAGCGAATGAATGGTTGTTGTTGTTTTATTATTTTATCTATTAAGCTCAGCTGAGTAAGCGTTTTTAATTGCACATTTAGAATAGTGTTTAATATATAATTAGTTGAAGATTAAAATCTAGATATTTAAAAAAAATCCCACTTAATCAAACCATTTTCTATTTTAATCGAACCAAAAAATGTTATATTTTCGATTATAAATAAAAATATTATTTAGATTAATCAATTCTGCTATCAAGAGAACTATCGACAAAAGTGAAATCTATTTTTTTCCTAATTTCCATTTGATTAAAGCAATGCATAAAAATGATATTGAAAAATAT
Organism: Latrodectus geometricus; assembly: GCA_026290005.1. Classification (NCBI taxonomy): domain Eukaryota; kingdom Metazoa; phylum Arthropoda; class Arachnida; order Araneae; family Theridiidae; genus Latrodectus; species Latrodectus geometricus. The sequence goes on from JAPDSC010137899.1 coordinate 373,883, forward strand.
ACTCTAAAAAAATTTCATTCATTGAGATTCAAACATTAATTTCGATGCATTTTTCTTAGTTCCTTCTTTATACGAAAACGAATTATGTCTTTGAGATGCGGCATTATTTAAATAATTTCAGAAGTAGTTGTTTGAATGAGCACCTAATCGTATTCATACTAGAAATATACTGCTGATGAAAAAGAAATTAAATGGATATCTGTAAAGAAATGAAATGAAACTTTATTTTCTTAAGGTGAAATATTTAAAAAGAAAGAAAATTTTTAAGAGATATAAAAATAAACGGAGAGGCGTAAGGAAAAATTTGTGATGATTATCATACAATATTATTTCAAATCAAATATGGAGCAAAAATATAAATAACAGACTATGAATTATTTATGAATTAATCATAAAACATTACTTATTATATACATACAATATTCATTACACTGGTATAATTTAAAATATTCGTTTGAGTAGTTAAATTGTATACATAATAATGTATAGTCTATTGTTAGGTTTTCAAATATAATAATTTGAATATATAAATAAAAACATTTCTTTGTATATAATTATAAATTATTTAGTACTCCATTTGGCAAATATTTATTATACATATTATGTTTAATAAATAATGTTTATTAAATATTTATTATGAGTTGCTCGTAAATGTATAAATTACGAATCAGTATTTTTTTAACTTTATGAAATTATTAATTTACGTGTTGTTTTCATTATGATTTTAATCAAACATTTTGTGTGTGTCAAAAATTTGCATTATTTATTTATAGTCTCATTAGAAAAGGTCACTAGGGGCTAAGAAATAAAGAAAGAAAATATAATTCTTGATACTTTGAAACAATTTTTGACTGTTATTTCTAATTTCATCGTTCAAAAAAGTACTTTTAATATTACGAATTTAAATAATGATTATAGTGTTTTGTAAGGAGATCTAAGAAATCAGGCCAATTTTAAAGATGTTACTCTTTCTATTGTGTTGAATTCTTGTTGGAACGCAGCCAACTTAATTATATCTCTACTTTTACAAACATAAATATAATTAGTGCTGTATGATTTTTTTTGCATACATCAAACATTTCTAAAAGATGTTAATTAATCTGCATGTGACAGTTCCTTTTGCATTTTACGTTATTAGAATGTGTCTTAAATTTGATTTATTTAATCATTTCATTTCCTAATATCTTGCCAAGTAAACAATCTTTCGCATATTAAACTATTTTTAAGTACGGATTTTAATTCCAAAGTCAAATTTTAATTTTTCCGTATACATATCTGTGCATTATCGAATGACATTAATGCATCTGCAGATGACATCTTATTTTGCATTTTCGTTTTAGGCATTATCTGTACGTATTTTAAGTTTGTGTTCTTTTTTTCCATATGATTATCCAATTTCTTGCCGAATGAACAATTTTTACCAAAGAACATTTGAGACAATTTCCAAACAAAGGGTTTTAATTCGGGAAACCAGTCAACGAACATCTAAATTCTCTGGAAGTATTCAGAAGTAAACATTATTTTTACGAAGAGCAGTAAATTTTTCTGACAACGGGAGGGGATTAAACAGGGGAAGCGAGACTAAATATTTTGAAAAGTATCGCCATTTTGAGTCGAAAGGACTTAAGCGTATTCAAAAACGAAGCAGAAAGAAATTCTGAGAACACGACCGTTATTTGTGTGTTCGCTTGTTCTTCCCTCGATAAATTACTAATTACTTTTCGTTAGGCGGTTCATTTACTATTCCTTTTGAAGTGCTCTTTTTAACTGCTAGTTTGGAGGATTCTTCGCGGGTGAAGGGGAGGCCTGGAATGCGAGTGCATCCAGTGTTGGGAAATCTTTCACCAGCATTTCATTCTAAAGCAAATTATTCCAGTAATCGATTGGAATGCTCATGTATTCTTCCGCAACACGGCCTCAAACAATGCGCTTTTTCTGGCGTAATAATATGTTTGACGAATATTATTATATGTCTACATTTTTGTGGCTTGTATCGAACATCTTGTTATCACAGAGTATGCTTGTTTTTGAGTATGAAGCATCATGCTGTCATATGGTAATTAACTTAATTTTAATTTATAAATATCTTTTAACACAGTATTTTTACACTAGACACTTTTGATAGTTTCTTTTTTAATATTTTGTTTTCATACATAGTTTAAATAAAATGCTTTGACGGGGGACATAAATAAAGGTACAAAGGCGACAATGAAGCCTATTCTCCTATTCTTGAAATAATTTGATTTTACATATAATATAATCATATATATAAATAAGCCAATAAGCCAACCCGTGATTTTTTTAAAATTTTTTTTTAAATTTTTAATTTTTTGAAATTTTAATCATTTAAAAATTTTTCCTGTGTCACACAAACAAATGCCTGCCCATGCCCGTGTTTTTTTTAAATTTTTATTTTTTTAAAATTTTAATCATTTAAAAATTCTTCCTGTGTCGCACGAACAAATGCAAATATTTTAATCTATATTACGAATTATTTCGTGTGACAGACGGAGCATGTAGATAAATAACGGTAGAATGGGAAACCGCATCGCACGCGCGCGCGTAGTCTTCTATTGGTCCATTAGTTAACCAATAAGAAATTAATACCGTTGAAAAATATAAGCAAATTTTAACTGACCATATCCTTTCTTTGGTTCAAACTACATTTTCTTCAAGTGTTTAAGCTTCCCAGGATGATAATGCTGCAGTTCATACAATACAAGTTCCGGTTTGATGAAGACGAAGATGTGATGGCTGCTGTTCATTGCTTAGCATCGACTTCATTATAATGAAATTATTATGATCTATCGCACAGCGTTTATTCCGGAATCAATATCTGTAGCATAATGTATCTATAAATTTTTACAATATCACCATGGAAAATTGGTATAATACTCATTTAAAATATTTTAGTTTGAGCCTACAGCGGCCTAATGGAAGACCACCCTTTCTTAGTAGAAAGGTCACTGGTTCGCCCGTAGCAGCTGTTGAACAACGGTTTGTTTCTGCTTTCTACATGTATTTCTGTCAAGGTATAGATAAATGGGAAATTTCCAGGCATTTTCCCTTGCGACACATCAATATGGCTTAGTATCTACAAAAAGTCCTTCCTGAAAACATTAAAACCTCTTATAACCTCCACAACACAGTATTAAAACATGTTTCGGATATTTGTATGATTTCATTTCTATGTAATTACTGGGAGTATTACATGCCAAACATAGTATTATGTCAAAATAGTGAATTGTTCCTTATAAACCTAGGATCGTCTTCTTATGTTGATAACTATTTGACATCCCTTCATCTCTTTAGTGGGTCGATAAACATGAATAACAAGCTGACTTGGAAACTAAACACTGGGGAGGGGGAGGATCTACTTTAGGCTGACTACCTAAGTCGGATATATGCTTCATACTTTAAAGCTCTCGGCTAAAAAACAGACATGGACTCTGTAGGCATTGCCAGCTGAGTCGATGAGCTGTCGATATATATATATATATATCTGCAATTAAAAATTAAAGTAATTAACTATTTTTGAAAGTTAAATTAATAAAATTGTAAATAAATTTCCTATGTGTTTGAATTAATAATATAAACACATTGCAATAATAGCATAAAAAATTACATAAAATCAATTCTAGCTTATATAACCTTAAAATAGTATTCATTTATTTGTGCGCAGCCCCTTTCGATTAAAGTTTCTAAAGAATTGTTACTTGCATGTAACGAAGAAGAACAAGAAAAGGATCCCGAAGTGATTTGCCAACTTTTACGAAGAAAACGAATTAAGAGAGGGCTGAATGAAGTTACTAGGTTACGGTTGGGATTTACGAAATCCATTTTGGTGGAATATGTATCCAGTAATGAATACTCAGTGCTTTTTTACGCATATGACTTTTTTCTAATATAACAAATAGTTTCCTTAACTGCATAATTAACAACTTTTGTTGAAAAACCTAGCTATTCCAAAACTTACTTAAATTAAAAAATACCCTGCTTTGGTTTGGTTATGTTTTCGTTTTAGTGTAATGATTTGTATGATATTACGAAATATTCGTTTTATATATTAAATAAATAAATATGATTTAAATAAAGATTATTTCTGGAAAGTTAAATGATGGAAGTAATTTTTAAAATATTTCCAAAATAATTTTTGTTAAATGAAAGATTGATAAATTTGATATTAGAAAACCCATTTCTTTACAGGATAAAATTATTTGAATAGTGTAAAATAATTTATTAATAGCCGTTGTGAAAATGACATTCTAGTGTAAACATTTGTGTGGGATATGAAATATTCATTTTATTTAAATGGAAAACTGTTATTTGCTTAAAAATTATTTAAAGAAAAAATTTTCCTGGAAAGTTAAATGATATATTTTAAAATTAATTTTTAAAATAATTTTAGAAATAACTTTTATTAAATGAGTGTCAATAAATATGAAAAACGAACTGTTTTCATATTTTAAATGAAAGCTATTTTTGTTGCGTTTTTAACAATATGCATTTATTTAAGAGTTTTTAAACTGTGTTGTTATTTACTTTCTAAAAATGATGAAAATTATAATAACTTTAAGTTTTGCTATGATAAAGTTGTTATTTCTAAAAAAATATTATTGCATGCGTACAATAAAAATATCATTTCTTACTCAGAATTTTAAGCAATACTTAATATTCAATTATTATATACAAATATTATATACAAATAATAAAAGGAGGCAAAATGTGTACTTTGAACTAATGCACTTCTGAGAAGTTCTCAGATATCCAAAGCATGAAAAAGGGTTTATTTGCTTGGAAAAGATCTCATCTGTGGACTCACATGGTAATATGCAGAGCATATGACAAAATAGTGTAAATGTTTAAAGATAATATTTCACCCCTCCTTAATAATGATCTTGTCTAATTGACCTTTAAAACAAGGATTATCAGATTTTCATAAAGCTTGTTTTCAGAAATACTGTTCCCAGAAATAAGAACTTATGTAATTAGTCTTAATTTTAGCCCTGATTCTGAGTTTGAATGACAGCCATTTTAGTTTATACATAAGTTGCCATGAAGAATAGGTTTAACTTTTTTTCTCTACCATAGGGTGTCGCTTTCGATGTTATGGTCCACGATGTCGCCATGTAATTAAAATATTAAATATCATCTAAAAGAATTTTGGAACAGATTTTTTTTTTTTTTTTTTTTTTAACAAATCTTTAAAATAATAAATAAGTTCCTGGTACAAATAAATATTGAGGTTGTGGATTTGCTTGCTTTTTATGCTGAAGATCGAGTTCTTCGATAATCAACCAGGATTAACAGTTTTGAATTTTGAGCTACTGGAGTCATTTACATTTTTTTTCTAATAGTGGGACACTGGGTGATGACCCATCTCCCACAACGCCGAAACTGTTACTCATATAGCGTTACCCGGTGAGCACCTGCGAACCAAGTCACGAAGGGGAGTTGCATCGCCTATGCACATTATCACAAACACATTATTATAAGGTGGGCCACATTCATCCATCATATCAGAAGAAGAACGGACAAAGACACAGAGAGAGAGAAATATAAGGGGCGGAAACGTCCATGCCCTAACAGGGTTTCGAACCCTGGAGCAACAGCCCAGGAGTCAGGAACGCTAACCACTCAGCCATTGGCAGGCGCAGTCATTTACATAAAAAGCAGAGAATTGCACCAATAAATTCTTAAATTGAAGATTTGCGCTACAACAATTCAATAGATTACTTGTGCTACTGCATTTGGCTATTAATTGTTCTTTCTTGGAAATAAAGTGCGAGAGAATATTTTTTCATTACTCCCGCTATCGACTTTCTATTCCATACATCTTTATTATCGAAGATAATTTACCATACACCTTTAGTATATTATCTAAAATACTCTACAACTATAGTAGTATGTAATATTTATTAAATCTGTGTATAAGCAATATCAAATTTTTATAACATGCAAATCTAAGCCAATGGAAAAGTAAAATAAAATGATACCAGTTATCCTGATTTATTTTTTGATCACATGAAAGAAATTGGTGTCCAAAAATAATTAACCCTTTGAAGGCTTTGAGAATTTTATGTAGTATACAGTTATTTATAACTTGCAACATTTAAAATTACTAAATTATCGCATTCGTTGAAGTAGAACGTTGATCGTTATTTTTGATTAATTAAGTACAAAGTTGTCTTAAAATTTTTCGAAGATATTTCAACTGATTATTATGCAGAATTATTTATATTTAATATTAAAGAGTTAATCTATATAATAAATTTTGAGTATTAAGCAAATGAAACACAATTTTTTTAGTGAATTAATTACCTATTTTTTCATATTCAAATTATTCTAAAATCCCTTGGAAAATATTTAAGCGATTCAAAAAATGATAAGGTCGCTTTTTTATCTATTCGAAATTCTAGCAATAAAATTCCTTATTACTAGATAGGAAAGTCTTCTATTTATAATACATGTTGATAAAATTACCAAATATTATGAAAAAGAATTAAACAATGCATGGGGAGGGGTTGTGGAGGAAATATGTGGGAAGCTACATCTCTTCTTCCCATAAAAACGGAGGAACTTTTAATAAAGCTTCGAGATACCACTTCAATCTCTTTTTAATATTCCTCTTCTTTTATTATTAAAGTTAGTCATGAAAGCGAAATTGTTTCATGAATATCAAAATAACTTTCCCTTTTTACAATGCTGGGAAAAAAATGCTCTTGGTTTAACAAGATTATTTGCGGTAAAAAATAATATTTCCTTCGAATCTTTCATCAGCACAAATGTGAGATATGTAAACTTGTTATTATAATAGTCGTCGTTTCATCGCGGTAAAATTTGTATGATTAAAACTCTTCAGATGTAAGCTGCCCGTTTGTTCTTTCGGTGTTTGTTCTTTTTTAATTAACCCATTTTTATTTTTAATTAATACATTTTAAATTAAACGTGTGTTTATGTGAAATGAGGATGTTGTTGATGTGTACTAAATGTGTTGCTTTGGTTTGTTGCTGCAGTGCCACTTTTTGCACATGAAGAATAGACTAAGATATATCAAGTAAAATGGTCTTCTCATAACTTGCTACGAGGAAAAGGTTTTACTTTGTGAAGGCAAGATTTATTTCTTAAAGTTGAGTCGAAGGTTTTTTTGTTAGATTTCTAGACTGATTATGTCACGATTAATTTCAAAGTGGATTTTAATCCACTTCAAACATCCAAGTTTGTCTTGAGAATTGTACTCATGATTCAGCGAATTAAAGACCTGAGCTCTATTCATTCACTGGCCATTGAAGTTGATATTACCACGTTACTTTGACATCAACGTATTCTAGGAATTCATTTGCAATAAGATTCTATCTTATGAATGATATGTTGTGAATTAATAAATAAAATAGGAGATATGCGTAGAATGATATCTTATTATTGATAATAATAGGATAAAACTGAATGTGAAATGTCTGTTAACTCTACCATAGACAAATTAGAACGGAAAATATATAAAAGGTAATTTTAATCTGTTGTACATGTTAAAGTGTCAAATATCTGTTATTTCATAGAAATAACTTGGCATGTCAGTTAAAGTGTATAAAATTATTGAATTCTACTATTTAACTGGGTATTCTATAGAATAACGAGTACTTATTATGAAATACGGCACTCGAAAGTGCTTCGAATCCGTCCTAGTTGGTTTTAGTCAATTATGCATTGATTTTAGCTGTTTTGCAATGATCTGGGGGTATTCATTCCGTTGCTTATAGTTGTAAAATGTGCACTATTAAATCATATATTAATAAATTATATATATGCGCACTAATAAATCATACCATATGATTTTATTGTTATTTATCATTTAAATATCCGCAATAGGGATAATGATATTATTTAAGCGATTTTAGCTATTTATGATGCTTTAATTTATAAAATAATTTTGAAAATCTTTATTTTTTACTTTAACGATCTATTACTAGTTATTACATAGAATTTCAAGGTAAAGTTTGAAATTATTACTCTAATATATATTTTAACTGACTTGTTCATTTATTTCATGATATTATGATTAATTATGAGAGACCTAGTCATTTTATGAAATAACTGAATTATATACTTTAATATATATACTTAATATCAAATTTCAAAGTATATACCGTTTTTAATTGCATTATGCATTGCTTGTGATTAGCAAATAATTTCACTGTTAAAATTAAAAGTTATGGAATTAAAAAAATTCTTCTTGTTATTCGGAGAGGATTTATATGATCTAATTGTTAAAACTTTAATGATCTTTCTGCTAATTTGTTATCAGTATTCATATATGTTGAACAAGTAGTCGATTAGTTAACGGAATGAAATTCAGAAATCTATCAAAATTCTTAATATAAAGTTATTATAATTAATTGGTTTTTAAAAAAATTTATTGTCGCAGTCCTATTTTTTTTGCTTTTATGTTGATTAATATTGAAAATCAGAATTCACACAAATAAGGTGTAGAAAATGTGATTGATACTGGGAACATACTTCACACAGATTTCTTCACGTGAGCAAATATTTCACTTTATGAAAGATAACAGTTATCGAAGATAAAAATAGTTTTTAACTGTAAAAAATATGATACTAACTGTAAAAATAAATTTTCTTTTAATTTGTATTTTCATTTGATTAAACAAACTGTATTGGTAATAAAAAAAAGTTTTAAATTTTTTCTGCATAAATTTCTAAAACTTGGTGGAATACAAAAGTGCTTCGGGGCACAGTGGTTGAGAAGGCACAGAGCTAATTACGATATATATATATATATATATATATTGAAGTTATATTTTAATTAGCTGAAAATTGTATAAAAGATTAGGAACACGAACATGTAGACATGTAGGCTCGAAATATAGATATGACAGGAAGGTTGGGTTAAACGACTTCCATCAAAAGAAAGTACTGCTAGAAACAACCTAAACTCAAAACTTAATCAGTTTCTGAATTTCATAGTATCATAGTATTAAGGTTACTGCTTTTACACAAATAAACTTAAGAGCTAAGAATCTTTTTGCCTGTCACATAAATAAAGATTCACTGTTGTAAGTTCTAACATTGCATATTCTGATATGGTTATTTTTATTTAAAATTGAATTTGAAAGCAAATTTTCATTCACGTGAGATAAGACTTTTTTTTTATAGCATATTGTAAATACATATTGTATATATAATTTAAAGCAACATATTAAATTAACATTTTGAATATATATATATATATATATATATATATAAATATATAAATATATATATATATATATATATATATATAAAGAAGTAATTAGTCGCTTAAATGAGTATCTTCTAGTATCCAATTAAATTATTTAAATACATGTTTTGATTCATAGATTAATGTCTGGCTTTTAAAATGTACCCAAACAGAAAATATAACCTTTTCCAATTAATTGTATCTAAGTGCATATTATATTGCTATTCCATAGTCAATGAATCAAATTTAAAGTAATTCCGAGAAATCACAGATCTAAAGATTTGTGAAAAGTTCTGTAGCAAATACGTAGAAATCAAATTGATTAATGAATTTCGTATTTAGTTGTGTGTGTTGTGTCTTAAACGAAAATGGAAAGAAACGGAGTTTAAATTCGTAATTTGTAAATATTCGATTAATTACTTTTCCTTACATAGCGAGCATTTTGAATTTGCAGTAAATTATATTAATTGCTAAAATTAATGCTTTATTAACACGCCTATATGAGTTTTGATGGTCAATTTTGTTAATTTTAATGTTTGATTCATTGAATAAGTTTTATGCCACAAATTCAAGAAATTTTAAAATGATATGAAGCGTTAATTATATTCGTAATTTTTGGTGATTTGCTGCGATATATATCGTCCATTCATGTCTTAAATTGTTGCCTGTTATGGACTTCATAAATTTGTATTCCTGTCTTGAACTACATTACGTTATCTTTTTCTGATTGTCATTCTTCTAGAAAATGCTTCATTGGAATATTGATGTCAATATATTTATTCTGTTGAACAAGTATTTGAATCATTATCGCTCTTTGGCAATAGAGCTTGGTGACTGGTTTGTCCACACATCTCTGTAAGAATATTCCCGTTTTCTGAGTTATTTTGTTTATAGAAAAAAGAAGATGGACTTTTTAAAAAATGATGAAGCCATAAAAATGGTATATTTGTTAACAATATGCAACGCCATGTATTAATCTTTGGAATCATTAATACATGTGTATATCATTTATAACGAATTTTATTTTATCCCTGTGAATCTAGGCATTGAATTTGAGCACTTCTCTTAAAAAAATCATTTTATTTTCTAAGGAATGCTGGGCTTGTAAAAAAGCAATTTTCATTAAAATTTGATGTGAAAATATCACTGTTTAGTAGTTATTTTCAATGATGCAGTTTCAATACATTTTTAACCATAATATTACTATTTGGTTAAAAATGTAATGGTTAAAATATAACATTATTCAAAAATAATAATTTAAGAAAACTACAAAAAATATCACAATAAAATTTCACTTCTGAGGACAAATTTAAATTTAAATTACATTATAAATTTTGCTTGTATTTTCTTCCTTACGTATTGTTTTTTTTTCATTCTGATTTCATATTTTAAACTATTGCAGTAATCTCTTTTTTTTACCCTTTTAAAAGCTGAGTATAAATGTACATTTAAATTTTCTGATATTTATTTAAATTTAAGTTTATCTTTGTCTGTTGATCACAAATGCATACAATTTAATTTTACTTATAAGTGACAGTTAAAATTATATGGGTATATGGGGGCATTGCGTGTTACACTTGGAGATGGCGATGGAAAGTAAAGAGGAGGACGAGGAACTGGTTATGCCTCTAACAATGGAGGAAAAAGGGAGTTCGAAGAAAAAAGGACTGATTATGTGGAGTTTCTTCTAAGGAGGACCAGACAAGGAGCTGAACGAAGGGATGCTCTGTGAAGCAGCGAAACTTCATGGGTAATTCAGTCCATGATATTTTATATTTTCTCATAACTTCGTTCTAGCACTCCTTATCTTCATAAAACTAAATAAGAGACGGAGGAAATCACTTGAATGGTATGAGCGAAAAAATGTATCCAGAGAATTTGCTACCATAATCTTCCTGGATCCAAAGTGCCACATCTAGGCCCACGTGTTTTGCACACGCGTCTCCACCTAGTCCTGTAAATAATCTGATGTAAATAATGCTGAAATTCGAATAGATATAAATTATTTAAAGACCTAAAGTAACTTTAAAGTTTATTTTATGAGTACTAATTTTAAATTAATAATATTTTAAAATAATATTTATAATGCTGAAGCCCCGACACTCCATTAAACTTATTCTATTCTGTGCAATATTTGAAATGAAACTTGTTATTTAATATGAACCTATGTTTTTAACCAAGTGCTAATTAACTATATTTAACAAAATCTTGCGCAATTTAAAATTATAAAAATAAAAATAAAATACTTAATACATCTTTTTTATGGATTCTTAACCTACACCATTATTCGCATAGATATTAACTCCATTTATCTTCATCATTGAAATGGGAATCATTCCCACTTCAGTAATGAAGTACCAACGTAAAAAAATTGTTTTACTCATTCTTTCGTGTATTCGCAATAGAAATTATGGGGAAAGGAAAAAAAATAGTAGATTGAATCACCGAATGTCTCTAACGAGCCGGATACGTAAGGGAAAAAATACATATATGATCGAATTCCAAACCCTTCGTATAATAACTCAATCTAAAAATGTAGCTTGCCAATTTAGTTGAAAAGGGAAGAAGAGAAGGTTCAGTCATAAGAAACATCGTCAAAACAGATCAAAGACTAGCAAAACTCATAAAATGATGTCAAGAAACTCGTGGACGTCGTAAAAATTGATTCGGAAAAAAAGAAGCAAAGAAATGAAAAAAAAAGGAATTGAAATGCGTTTCCCGCGGATAAACCAAGGTTTGCTAGGGAATTTTTCAGGAATATATTTCCCTTTTCCCCCACTTTCTTTTCATCCTGGATGACTTATTTCATTTTATGTGGATAAACAAGCACGGATCTGGACATGTTCTGCCGAAGAGAGTCCTGCACACACTCCGTCATCTACTAGAAAGAAAGCATGATGTGATATGAAAGGGGACTTAAGAGGCCTGATTTTGAAGATTTACCCCAGTCTTACAAAATATGCCGTGGTATTAATCTGAATCAAAATTTGAAGGAGATGCATTAAAGACGTGGAGTATTTCTGGCATGAATATTGAAGGAATAGCGCATACTGCTTTTCTGGAGAATGTGTACATAAGAAGATAATATTGAATGTGAAATTATTTTGCGAAGATAGGAATGAGTTTCATAAAACTCTTTAACATCTTATATACCGCAAGCGGAAAATAAATCAGCAAAATATTAATCCATGTTCCTGTCATGGCTTATGATAAGGACATGTTGAATCTGCACTCAGGAATTTAATAGAAAATTAATCTGAAAGTAAATATTGTTTTCGCACTTATTGATTAATTTACTATGTAGCAATATTAATATATATACATATAAATTATAATATATGTGATTTTTATATATATATGAGACATTGATGAACCTCTGTATTCAAGAAATTGAAAATGCTTGAAATTTTATAAAAATTTATTTTATCAAGGTCATTATTTTGATTCAGTGTATTGACATACAAGCATGTTATTATAAGCAGAATAATAAAGGAATTCATATAATTATATGTTTATGGTTATGATTATTTAAAGCTGTGGTGAAAAAGGTAATGTTACAAAACTTCAATTAACTGCGTGTTATACTTCGTCTCATATATGTTACATAATTTGTTAAAATTAAATCTAAAGAGAATAAGCTAAAGTTGTTTGGCTGAAAGTGATGGCATAGAAACACCTGAGGAACTACTCCACTTTAAAATATCAAAACTGTCAAAAAATTTCAAGACAAGTATAATTGAAGACAAACAACCTCAATTAAGTTTCCCATAATGTTGATGGTCCTAAGTTAGACATCTTACTTCTTTCAGGGACAGACTTGACATTTGTAGCAGACAGCGACCAGCACTTTTGGCTTTCCCAGTAAAACATGAACAATAAACATGACTCCTCAGAATTTATTAAGTAATTATTTCCAGCTTTGTTTTGAGTTAGCTCTGAAGTGACCTCCTCCTTCCTTCCTAGTACACCTCTAGGGAGCCTTTTGTCACACAGCAAACTCACGAGGAGTATATTACTAGCAATTGCTCTTCCAGCCTAGTCTTCTCGCCAATTTTAAATTTCCCCTGGAGGCTTGAAAGGGCGTTTAATCTTACAATCACTTTGTGGGAAGTTTAAAACATTAATGCGAGTAATGTGAAGTCTTGCTGGAAGCTGGAGACCTGGACGTCCTTTCTCAGCAGTGTGTCACTCTTCTTAATTAGTGGTACTTGGAACTAACTGCTTTAGTCAAAAAGAGGCTGTGATACCCTAAAGCGATTATAGTGTTTGAAAATTTTGAACTTTAGAGCTAAAAATGAATTTTTGACTTATCTTTATTAAACACAAATTATAAGATTAAGTGCCATAATTAATTATTATAACAAAATGATATCACTGGAATCGTTCTGTTAAGGCTAGAGGGATTTAACTTAAGATTTAATGTGATGTCAGTATGAATGTAAAATAACAAAAGTCAATTTTTTTTCGTTTTAATCAAATAATCTTATTTAGTGTCCTATCACAAATGACGCGTTGAACCATGAATTCCAAAAAGACTACTTAACCATTGCAAAACGGTAAGAAATTTGCCCAATGCACAATTTGTTCCGAAATTTTTACATATTAAGACAACAAAAAAGTGAACAATCTTATTAAAGAAATAAAAAGTTCTTATATAATAAAATTGTATTCTATCCATATGTTAAAATTGATCTTTGTTTTGAAATTTTTCACAACTTTGGAAAAATCAAACAAATTTTCAAAAAATGTAGAAATTCTCTAGATTTTCCTTCAATTTAATTAATTTGTATATAATTAAGAATTAATATAAATGTACAAAGTAACTAATCTAATGAAATTATCAATTTTACTGTCAAGTAATAAAAACTAATGACTTACTGAAATTTTTTTCTATTAAAACTTATACACAAAAATTATGGACAAAAAGCAATGGCAACTCAGAAAATAATTTTTGTTAAAGTTCTTACGTAAATGAAAAATTGTTGATTTTGGACACAAAGTGATTACCATTTCTTAAAATTTATCCAAATATGTGAGTGAATCGCTTAAGAGCTCAATCAAATTCTCAAGATCTGAAAATGTTAATTTCTATCAAGAATGATCTTATCAATTATCTTGAGCTTGATATGTGGCACCTCTGCATTGTTGCATTTTGTACCAACTAAGATACTTGTCTTATATATATCACAAAATATATAGTTGATTCAGAATACTTTATTGATTCAATAAGATGTTTGGAACAATTTATGTGTATATATAAAATGTTGTACACTTATAGATCTGGTTCTATATATATATATATATATATATATATATAATGAAATTCAAATATAATACCATTATTTTCACATCAGCACATTTTATAATTGGAAAAGATTGTCAAGCAGTAGATTGTGTTAATAATATTCGTACTTACCGCGTCACATAAATTGAAATTGAAGAAACTTCAGATGGTCATCAATGTGTATATATTATGTAATGATTCATTTTTAATGTGAAATCTATGCAAAGATGAAATGTGTAATGTCGAGTACGTACATACTAATTTAACATATATATTATGCATGATACATTAGCTCGGATGTATATGTTTAAGAGATGCAGTTTTATTCAATGGATGCCAATTCAACTGATGCAGATTCAACTGACTTAGCTGATGCAAATTCAACTGATGTAAATTCAATTAATGCAAATTCAACTAATTCAATTGATGGCCCAAAATGTAACATGCGAAAATACGACTACATAATCGACTATAATGTAATCCGCGATTGCTTAAGTGTTTTCAAAGAACTGATGGCTTAAAGATTTGATTCCACAAATTTTGAAATGATAATGTGTACTCTAAAATTTATGGTATGTTCAAAGTCTGAAAATATTAATTGTAATTAAGATTGTTTTAACTATGCAAGAAACAGGTATAATAAAATACTTGTTAATTGATTTAAATAAAGAGATGGAAAACTTATTAGAATGAAATTTGAACACTAATGCATTTGAATTAGGAGGAACTTCAGATGTCCTCAAATGTACTATATATCATACATTAATTCAGTTTTAATATAAAAGCATATAATAAGTGAAGTGCACTATGTTTTGTGTGTTATATGTTCTGACATATATGTTATGCAACATGTATATTATGCATAGTATATTAGCTGTTATATATATGTATGACATAGAGTGTTAGAGGTAACAACAAAGAGATACATGATTTCATGCCAAAGCAAAAAAAAAGAATGGAGGCGAAAATTTGATAACAGAATCGTCCACAACAGGAGTTATGATTCCCGTTTCACTACACCTACTACCACACAATTTTCAATTCCTGCTTATAAAATGCACCATTTGCTACCAACCGCTGAATCATATATTTCTGACTCGCATTTAATAAAAAAGAAAGTAGAATGTTGCCATTTTCTTCTTCCAAGGAAAAAATTCTCTAATCGACGTTTTACAGCGTGTAACGGTGGCAAACGATGAAGGAATATGGAGTATTCACATGGAAATGGCAGAAAAATTCCTCGGAATGTTCTTCCAGAATGATATATCTGACGGCGGGGACAGAAAAATCCTTTTTCCAAGGGGTTCCCTATTCTTCAATAAATTTTCGCTTTACGTTACCAACTTCACCGTCTTTTTCCCTCAGCAACTTTTTTTTCCCTTTTTGTTATTATTATTATTTTTTTCTTATGCTTTCTAAACAGAGAAGTGTTCCATGACAGAAGCAATTTTCGCGGTGCTTTTAAGAATCGATGCAATAGGCAGTTGAATAGAGGGATAAAACTATTATGCTGCTTTTTCTTTCTATTATTTTCCTTTAAGGAATGTTGAGTATGATGGATCGTATTGGGAATCAAGACATATTTCGCATTTAGACAATATATATTGCTGAAACAGAAATGGACTGCTATAACAGCGCTCTCAACTGAAAACAGTGACTACAAATTGCTTTTACCCAAAGAAATATGTGTCTTTTGCATTAATGAGTGACATTATTGAACTTCATGAACTGTGTGTTTCATGGCTTTTATGAGTAAATTGAATTGATTATGAATGTCAACAAAAAACTATCGACTTATTCATCGGTCAAATTATTGATGGGTACCTTCTCCAAATATGGGTAGTAAATACTTTAAAACTAGAAAGTAGAACTTAAGCAAAAAAAATCATATTTTTAATATATATTATTTTCAAGGAAAAACAATATTTATATTCCAGATTTATATTAAAGTTACATTAACTTGCTTCTATCGACAAAAATTGCTTTTATCTTGTAACTAAGATTTACATTATAAATGACTTCAAAAAGCTCAGATTTGCTTATTTTGATAAATAACATAAAGGTGCTTTTCAAAAATAATCAATTTTTTGGAAAGCCCGAATGATTTATAGTATATTTCTCTTAAAATAAAAAATAAAGCTGAATAGATTACGTATGTCAACAAAGCATTATCGTCTTATTCACTGGTCAAATTATTGATGGGTGCATTCTCAGAATATGAAAATTTTAAACTAGAAAGTAAAACTAAGCAGAAAAAAATAATATTTTTAATGTACATCATATTCAAGAAAAACTATTTTCAATATTTATTCCAGATTCATATCAAAGTTACTTTAATTTGCTTCTATCGAAAAATTATTTTTAACTTGTAACTAGAACTTACTTTATAAAGGACTTCAAAAAGCTCAAATTTACTTATTTTGATAAGTAATTTATTCAGGTTATTCAAAAATTATTATTTTTTTAAAAGCAAGAATAAATTATTGTAGATTGTATTTAAGATAAAATAAAAGAGATTATAAAAGTGATAAAATATTTCTATGGAGTAAGAAATAGAGACAAATATTGTTTTTTTTTTCTTGCATAATTCGTAGATGCTTTGTTCTATTTATAAAATACAATTTAAGAAACATTAATCTTAGTGGTTTATGATGTAATTATTTTCAGCTTTCCATTTTTTAAATATTTTGCAGCGTTTGAAGGCATGTTATTCAGTTTTCATTGGGTGACACTACATGATTTAATTTTGCAGATAATTAATAATTAAACCTGTATCTAAAATTTAAAATGAGTTACAAAACACTATTAATTTCCTTGAACGAGATGAGATTCAAATTCATGAACTACTGAACCGAAGGCAAGAGTGCATTTTAGCTTTGCAGCTGCTATTTCAGCAGTTTGAAATTATGAGAAAGAGCAAACTGTTTGTATTTATTTATCGTTATTAAAAATGTTCTCTGTTTAAGAGAAAATAAATCGTCTTATGTATTGTGATGATGAAAAAATCATATTATTCGAATAAATTTTTTTTCAATCTTTTAAAAATTATTGTTTATTTAAGAATACCATTAACCTTAATTTATATTAGTATTAAATTTAATGTCGACTTAATGTTTGTAAATTAATTTGTAGAATAAAATCGGTTAAAATGCAAGTTGGTTTAATAATACTTTAATCAATTGAATCCATACAGTGGTAAATTTATGTCTTTTTTTAGGATGGTTTTTCTATATTGTATTACTTGCGCATTGTTATTTGAATATTCAAGATTTGAAGTGGATGAGAAACGATTCAGAACAGCTCTGCTCTCAAAATTTTTTCAATGTACAATAGTCTTATTGTCTTTATGTGATGAGTAGTGTATATATGAGTTCTTTTTATGCTCTCTAGTAATCAGGCGATTTAAATCAGCTTCATTCTAGAATTCTTTTCTAGGGCATAACAGAAAGTTAAATTTTTTATTACTTCAAAAATCCTGCTTGTATTTCTTATTTTAGTTAATTTCGACTCTTTAACGATTCCTGCTAAGTAATTTCTTGAAGTTCTTTCTAATCATTTAGGTATTTTGAAATATATCTTTTAAACAATTCCAAAAATAATATTTGTAATTTTATAATGAAACATTGATACATATGATCATTGATAGTAACGCCGAAAATTGAATCGAGAAAGTTGTAAAAAGAATTTGTGAATTTTATTAATAAAATACCAGGTTCCTTTATGCTTTGTATCAAAATCACTTCGTTTCTATATATGAGTTTGCTAAAAAGTAAGAATTGCTTGTATTAGCATTTATCGATATATTTGTTAAAACTAGCAGTTTGATAATATCAGCAAAAACGATAAATGAGAAAATGTTAAAAATTTGATATACGGCTTCATTATTTTTCATGATATTTAAGGTTAACTTTCATCCTAAGAAAAAATAAAAAAATCTTTTTATTATTTGAACAATTCTGAAAAATAAATCGAAAGATGCGGTAAATAACTAAAAAAAAAAAACAAAAAACAAAAAAGTGTTCAAAAATAATGAAGAATAAAAAGAGAAAGTATAGTGGAGTTTTTTATTCCGGTTAAAAATTTTTCAGCGTACGTCATAATAATCCCGGCAATTAAAAGATAATTTTTGTAAAAAATTTGTCCACATTTTTAAGAATTCTTGAGCAATTACTTAGCTTATCTTTTGGTCTACTTATTCTTTTGCTTATGAAATCTAAAGAAGACATTCTTCTTTTATTTCAAATAGAGCTATAATAAAACTTGCGTGTATTTTCTAAGCAAAGAAGAGGTTTAAGAGGAGCGCAGGAGAAAGAATCTAAAAAGTAAATTAGTTGTTGAGAAAAGTACGGCTAAAGCAAGCAAAATTAAAAAGGAAGTCGAAAAAACAAAACAAAAACCACATTTTAGAGAAAATAAGAGTTTATTTGTTAGAAAGAGATATTTAGATCATTAAGAAACTTCAAAGAAAAAGTCAAGAATAATATGCGAAGCAAAATGCTTTTGATATGCGTGCAAATGTGAAATTTCTACATCAGAATTCTTTCCTTTTTACAAAGAATTTAAACTTTAAAATTGTTCTTATTAATATAGAAATGAATGTTGCATGAAGAATTCTTCTTTAATTCATATTTCTAGAAATATATATTAAATATTATTATTATGAACGATGAAATAAATATAGTATATAAAACCAATCTATACATATTCTAATACTGTATTTAAAAAAATAATTCATTTAAAATTCTTGATAAGTTAAAAAAGATTTAAATCAGTATTAGTAAGTAACTAATTTCGAATAATTAAAAATGGAAAAGTAATGCATAAAATCAGTGAATTCCCCTAGTTTCAAACATTTTCTTTTTTTACAATACGTAATTATGCAAATTAAGATAACAAAATTAAGCTATATTATTAATTATTGCTCATTGAAACTGAAAATTTTTACTTCCAATAAAATTAATAATGCGTTGAATTCGTTGAAACTTTCTCCTTAGCAAAAATGAATTATATGCAATAGGTGCACTACTAATATTTGACAAAAGTTAATTAAAATTTTTCTAATATTAATAAATTATACAAATATATTTATTTTTGTACATCAGTAAAATGCGAATAATAAGTAATGATCATGCTATCAAAATATGCTTAAATAAAATGAAATTGTAAGCAAATTATTAAAATAAAAAATAAAATTTGCAGATTAAGGCGTGTGCATGTGTACAATATTGAATAATAGTTTAGTTCGATACATACATGCTACAGTTTCATATACAGTACTATAGATTTTCTTGTTGGAATATATTCCAAAAAATATGTAAATTCATCTTCAAATGTCCACAAAGACAGTATGAAACAGTATCTTTGAAACTATTGTCAGAGAAAAAACACAAATACATCCCATGGCTTTTTATGAAAGCACATGGTAGCTTATATTATTCTTTTCTTTGTTGTGATAAAGTAAAACGTTGCGCTTAAAACTTTCTTTTTCTGTCTTTTCTCTTTCATATTGTGTGAATTTATAAATAATAACAATAAAAAAAGATGACAGTATCACAAAAACTAAGAAGCGACTGCATGAGCCGGAGCAGTCCTTTACACCAGGAACGTTTTTTTTATTATTTATTTTTTTATCCCCCTTTTTCCTTTTTTAAAAATCATCTTGCATATGTAAAGAATGCGCTTGTTTCTTCGTACGTTTTCGTTTTCATATGAAGGAAAAGCAAACAAATAAAACAAACAAGTGTGTGACATTTCACGCAGTTTTTTTGTTCCATATTTAGATTCTGCCAAACTCAAAAATATATTTTTTTATCTAAGTATGAAGATGTTGGAATTCAAAATTGAAAAAAAAATGATATGGGAGAAAATGTTTTAGAATTATAAACACAATACACTTTTCTTTCTATATTAATTAAAAAAAATAATTAATTTTTCATACTTATTTTTTTAGTTATCAATTTTTCCCCTTTTTATTTTGAAATAAGAAATGTAAATATTTATTTCATAAACTTATATTCTGTGTTCATGTTCTGAGCTACGTTTGCGTCATATAATTTACATTTAAATTTTTAAAGAAGATTAATGTGACTCTTTTTTAAAAGAAGAAAAGTATTATTTTTAACCAACTCAAACCAAGTGATGTTTTGCGAAAATATTGTGACAAGTGTTATTCATTTTACACGCAAATTAAAAGTAGATAAATATATGAGCAAATTAAGCAAAAAGTAAATAAAAAATAAATTGCTTCTGTTGAACAAAAAATTAAGTAATATGCTTTTTAAATAAAAGTAGATAAGAAAACAAATTATTTTTATTAAAATAGCGCTATAAATGAATAAACTATGTTCTTTATATGTAAAATTACGTATGGATATATGTGTAAACATTTTAATATTTTAAAAAGAATTATATTTTGTAAATTTGACACCACATAGTGAACAATCTATCTTTCATTGGCTGTGGTATGGCATATTATATTCATCACGTATTGCTGTCCAGGAAGATTTTGAATAGATAATCTTATTCCATATTTTCATTCGCAAGGGATGAAGCTCGAAAAACTCCCAAGTACCCTCAACCTATTAGATATGAGGGTTAAAGCGATATATCCATCTTCCATTGACAACCCCTGAGATCATACTTATGCCCTACCAACAGGAAACTGTGAACTGATATTTCTGTTAAATTAGTATTGTCGTACTCACATATTTCGATTATTATTTGAAATGTAAGACTATCCTCAAGAAATAATATTTTCGCAATCATGTGTATTGTTGTTCGTTTTACATTGTATAATCCATAATTAAAGTTGCAATACATATCTTGCAAAACACATCTGTTTTGTTATTTTAGCTAAAACAATTTTTACTTGTCCAATAATCTGGGTGGAGTTTGCTCTTGGTATAAATTTGGAAAAATATGATCTAGCAAAATATACGACAGTAGTCTTTATATACATGATACATGCCAAGAAACCTATTTCTTTTCGAAAACTCTGAATCTCGAAATCTGAAGTAGACACATGTTCCTGCGAAAAAATTGATAAAAAAAAAAAGAAAGAAAGAAAGAAAAAGAAAATGTACTCAACTTGTGAAAAAGTTGAGATGAAAAGTGAAAGGGCGTTCAGGCGAAAAGGGACATTTTTAAAGCGTTTCATTTTTTGCTTTATTTACTTTTTTCTTAACAGATGCCGGGGAGCTCAGAGCCATTGCTCACAAAATTGTCACCCGAAATGTCGTCTTTTAATAAACTGTCAATCGAACTCATGCATCTTGGCCGCGAAAAGCTTGGCGAGAATTGATCTTTCGGGGGGGGGGGGGGGCATTTTTCTGGAGTTGGTATTTGAACGAATTATCCACGCCAATTTGATTTATTCCCTTTTATGTACGAAAAAAGGGATAATCGATATTTTTAACGCTTCCGAAAGGTGGAGAGCTACAATAATAAAGAAGCAATTTTAAGCGTCTCACCGTAATTAAGAAATCAGAATTAATTACGTTTAAATTGAAGCTGATATTTATGGTTTTCCCTATTTCGTTTTCATAATAATGAGTTTTTCTCCAATCAGCCGATTTCAAAAGCTTAATTAAATTTTGACGAAGTTGGGTGCTTTCAATTTTTTTTAAGAAGTTAATATGGTACTGTGATTGCTAAAATAAATGACGTCGTCGGAAAAAAGGAAAGAAATAGTCTTTCCCCTAATTTGTTTCGGTGAGGTTTGAAAGCCATTTATTTTTGATGGTAAAATTGGTGAAGCTCATAGCTAATTCACTTCCCCAATGTTAAGTTAATTAAAAATTATGAGATGAGTGAAACGCAATACATAGTTTGAAAAATATGAAGAATAACTATTCACTGCCGTTGGAATGGTTAGGATAAGTTGTGTCGCCATCTAAAAAGTATTCCACCATTTTGATTGATGAAACAATCTAAGATCAGCACTAGTGTTGTTTTTAACAGATGTTTTGAATCTCTTGATGGTTTTAAATAAATACTTTTAGAGAAACAGATATATAACTTTAACTCGATTTTTGGTGTTACGTACATACACATGCGCAGATAAGCAAAAACTGTAAAAGAAAGCACAGCTTGTAAAAAGTAAAGTTTTGCCATTAATCTTAAAGCCTGGTTTTTCAATTCTATGAAATAGCTTATATTTTAGTAAAATTAATCTGTTATTTCTATATGAGAATATTATTAAAAAAAACTATGAGAGAATTAGTTAATCATTTATGAAAATTGGTTTAATCTTTAAAAATTGTTTGCTGGTGTTTCAACACTATGAAATAGTTTATATTTTAGATAGAATAATCTATTATTTATCTGTAGGGATATTACTCACTTGTCAATGCGAATCATTGCTGAAACTTGGTTTAATGCTGTTTCAGCAAATGATAAATTAAGTTGTGCCTTAAACCTCTAAGGACTGTCTTGCTAATACTTTCAACACTATGAAACAGTTTACTGGTGGAGTATAACTCTGGGATAAAAAAAGAGAAGTTTACTGGTGCAACAACTGTGAAATAGTTTATATCTTTGGGGAAAAAATCTGTTATATATTATATCATAGGAAAATTATTCACAAGACTATAAGAGTAAGGGTTAATCATTGCTGAAACTTGGTCTAATGCTGTTTCGACTAATGAAAAGTCGAGTTTGTCTTTAATTGATAAAAAAAAAAAAATTCACAGAATTCTCAATTTCTTAAGCTATATAAATAAGGTTACATTTTTGCGAATATATAAGATCTCCCCCTATGTGAAAACTGCTTACACATTAATTAAAAATATGAGAATTAAGACCAAGCTTGCTGTAATGGCATTTCAGCTAATGAATTTTTAAATTTTTTGTCTTTAATTTGTGAAGAATGAAAAAGTTTTATGGATGCCTTATTTTTGAAAAGTGCGAAATAGCTTTTATACTAAGAACAATTTGCTTAATCTGTGTTGAAACTAGATCTGATCTATTTTTGGCTAGTGAATAGTAGAATTTAGCCTTTAATCTACAAAAACTACATATTTTTGACTCTTAAGCAAAAATAAAAGAGCTTATTTTTTAGGATAATTCTTCTTTACGTCTTCAGAAAAATATTCTTTGTAAGACAATGGATATAAGGATTAATTTCTATTGAAACTTTATATGTATATATAACCCATTATCATACATTAGACCAGCTGGTGCATTCTCCGTCTAGTAAGTTATAGAATTTTAAATCTATGAAATAATGTTTTTGGAAGATGTTTTATATTTCGAAACAGTATAAAAGAGCTTTTTAAATAATATTTTAACTACTTATTTTCAACAATGCTACTCAAAAGACAATGATAGTTAGGATTAATTTTTGTTGAATTTGATCTGTAGCAATTTTGCCTAATGAAAAATCTTGGTTATAATCTACAAAAATAGTTTCATAGATATCAGTAGATTCTTAAACACTATAAAATAGTTTATATTTGATGAAGAATAATGTGCAATCTCTTCATTGGAATATTATTCAAAATATAATGAATATTAGAGTTAAACTTTTCTGAGCCTTGGTCTAATGCAGGTTCTGCAAATGAAGGTAGAATTTTGCCTTCAATCTGTAGGACAGTTTTGAAGGGGTATCACATTCTTTAATACTGTAAACCAGCTAATTTCTTGAAAAGAGTAATTTGTTTATTCGTTCATAAGAACAAGAATTACAAAAATATTAGAAATTGGGTATAGTATCTTTTGCAGATATAATTCAAAGTATTACAATCCTACAAATTTGTTGCGAAACTCTTTTCATTATAAATTTACAAGATGTAATAATTGTTACATTACCCATTAAACAAAAGTATTTTTACTTACTTTTTAAATGAATATTATGAATAAAATAGCCTTATAGTTTATTTCTTAGCATCAAATTGAGGAATTATGTTTTCCGTTTTCTTGCATATAGGGAGTGATTTTTTTCTTTTAGACATGTGCAATACAGCAGTATGTGAAATAATTATTTTTAGAAAATGATTTAAAAATGATTCGTTCCCTGAAATAAACAAATCTTCTGTTATTTTTCTTTTCATGTTGTAAAGAATGATGTTTCATAAAATAATCCATAATTTTCTTTTTGAGATGAAACGACTTCTAAACAGTAATCAATTAATGAGTGAATCATAATATGTTCATAAAGACAAACTGGTAAAATTAAAAATTTAATAATAGTCTGAAATGTTACCATCAGGTGGCACTGAGCACACTGGTAAAAATAGAAATGAAATCTGATGAATCCTTTTAAGTATAATTATTGTGTTATCAAAGTAAATTTGAATGACATATATGTAGATCTCCACACTTAAAAAATATTTATCAGATATTTTGAGATATTTCTTATTATAATGAACAGATCACTTATTTCATCTCTGTACATATGGATCTTTATTTATTATTTTTTTTATT
Source organism: Latrodectus geometricus (assembly GCA_026290005.1). NCBI lineage: Eukaryota > Metazoa > Arthropoda > Arachnida > Araneae > Theridiidae > Latrodectus > Latrodectus geometricus. The sequence goes on from JAPDSC010137899.1 coordinate 398,821, forward strand.
TCAAAATTAAAAGATTATTTGCGGAAACAACTTATGAGTAAATTAATAAGATTTCCAAATTTATTGATTTCTTTAATGTAAATTCAAAATTATATAGACAGTTTATTTAAAATTTAGGCAGTATAGATGGCAACAACTTAGTTATTTAAAAGTTATGGAAGTGTCACATAAATTAATAATGTCAATAAATTTTAGAAAAATCTACTTATGAACTTATAATGTTATCAAAATAAACATATCTCTTTTATATAAATATTCAATAATTTTTTTTTACATTTTATAAGTACACATTGGAAATCATGGTTATTATCAACGTTAATATTTTATATTATTACGTTAATATTTTACACTGACGTCTTTAGTCATAAAGTAAATTACAATAAATACATATACTGTTGAGAGAATAGAACGAAAAAAATAGAGTGAATAAAATATCTTATTTTTAAGTATTGTTTTTGCATGTGCAGAGTAAAATTTGTAACTCTAATTCATCTTTTTTTTTTTTTTGGGGGGGGGGTGGGTATAAAAATCACATTTCATGAAGCGTATTTGAAAGTTGAATTTTTGTCATTTATAAATGAACAATCTACATTCTTTTTGTTTTTTTCTTTATCATAAACATTAAGCAATTTTATAAAAGTTAAATAAACTTAAGCCTGCAATTTTATTTTTGTATATAAAAATATTTTTATTCCTTTGTTTGCCATTATAAGAATGACTCATTTTTCTCTTCTAAGACCATTAAATGACAAAATCTTGACTATTCATTAAGAATAACAACCGAATCTAACCAAAGTTGGCTTTATGGTTATTTTAAATCTCCCAGCTCACAAATGGCTCAAAACACGATAGAAAACATAGAAAGATCGTAAAAGAAAGAAAGCAAGACCAAGATTCCGAGCAAAACTCCCCAAACATCCACTATTAAAAGCCCTAACGGAAGAGTCCTTAAAAACTTCGTAACAAACTTTAAAGGAAAAGAACATGGAACTGTATGATCACTTATGCAGGGCTTCATGATCGCTTCAACCGTAACTGCTATTCCCAAGTAGGCAAACAAATTCGCAGAGGGAAGCTAAACCAAAGAAGAAGCAGAAAAATAGTAAAGACGAAAAGTTTCACTTTTTTTTATTTTTCTAAGTAAAAAAGAAGAAGCAATGCTTAAATGAGAAAGTGAGAAATAAGACAAAAGAAAATAAAGAACGGCGTAAAGAAAAATAGCAAAGTGTATAAGAAAAAGAACGGGAGTATAGCGTCACTTTTTAAGGATGAGAATAGTAGTTGTAAGGCTTTCCCACCCATTAAGGCTTAATCCTGGAGGAATTCACAGCTTAATGGTGCTTACTGGAGTTACTGTAACAGGAGATTTCCTGTTTTTTCCCACTTTTTCTTGCCGGAAGCGTAGGAAAGCGCAGATAATGGCAAAACGGAGATCTTATGGCTCCTGGGCCTCTCTTTGAAAGTCGGACAGACAGAAGAAGAGTTTAAAGTAAGAAAACCTGTTAGAGTTGACTTAAATTAGCTTATTAGAGCAATATTGGGCGTTATACTTTGTAAAGAAAAGTCTTTAGATTTTGAAACATAATCTACCTGATGATAGAAAAATAATTTAAAATTGACATAAGTAAGAAAATATATTGATGTCCTTTAGTAACTGAAGAACTTTTTTCACAATTTTTTTTTTTTAACTAAATGAAGATATATAGTTTACTTATATAAAGACGATTTGATTACAACATAAAATGTTATGTATTAATGTTATAAATACTTTAACATTTTGTCACTCAGTTTTAACGAGTAATTTGTTACCTACGTAATACGGTTTATCATGTTGGAAAATTTTCCTTTTATATATTGAGTGATATTATTTATTGGCTGTTTCTCTTTAAGCTGACCATCTAACTGGTATATAAACTTTGCGTCATAAGGCCCTTAGTAACGAAAACAGAAATTGGCACTGGTTAATCTAGTCAAATGTCTCTATAATTAACACTTATTGATGTTACATGACTTAATTTTTGGTGGTACAAGGTGGTAATTTTTGGTATTAAACAAGCCATAACAATACTAATAAATCTTTTAATAATTTTTCAAATTATTATGTATGTTATATAATATTAGAGCATAACACACAAGGAAATCCATAAGCTATCATAAAAGAGACATTTACATCTTCTGAAGGGAGTACCATACACACAATAACTATATATATAAACACTCTAACAGCTGAAATTTATTCATAAAAACGTATCTCGCAGAATCCATATATAAGAACTATGATAGATTTAGGGACGCATATTAAGAATATTTTCATTTGCTTAAAAATAAATTATAATTGAATTAAAAATTATTACGATGCTATAACTATCTTATTATTTTTGGCTAATGGAATATATAATCTAAGTGATCGGGAAGAAGGAAGAAATTTGTTTTATCAATATTATAGGAAGATTTTTTGTAGCAGTATAGTAACACAATTAATTAGAGCTTATAGAAAAACATTTTAATATGAATTTAGTTCCTTCTATAGAGGAAATTCAAAATTTAAATAAGATTAGATTTATTTTATGCATCCTTTACTATGCTGGATAATACTTACATTCAAGAAAAGCTAATTTTAAATATTTTATAAATAAATAGCTTTTCTTTCAAATTAATAAATGTTAGAGGAGGAAAAAACGAACAAAAATTGAAAAGTAAGTATATTTTCGAAAAAAATGGTAGAGTTAAAAAAAGTTCAAACATGATACACTATTTGGAAAAATAAACTAGTAAAAATTATACGTGTTTATTATATGGGTTTATAATTAAATATTCAATATTGAAATGATCTACATTTTCTGCTATATACAAGATATTTTCATTATATTGTAATACATAAAATTTTATTTTTTTTCGAACTCATTTAAATAGTTTATATTTAATATATTTTATACTTATTCATTACGTTTCCATATTTATTTGTAATTTTTTTTTATAATTCCTTTTATTGTTTATTTTAGGTAAGAATATTTAGAGTGTTTTCAATATTTTGAATGCATTGGTTATCTTATATGAGGTCAAAAAAGTCGAGTATGTAATGTGAAATTTGAGTAAGTACAAAATTAAGCTTTTTTTTTTAATTTCATATTGCTTACAATTTAGGTTTTATTAGATAACAACATTTAAGTATTAATTTTATTACTATAATAAAAATGAAATTAACTTATGAGGAATAAGTGAAAATACTATTTAGTGACCATTACCGTTAATCTATATCTAAGTTGAATTTTAGAAGCTGATGTTTTTTCATTAATTCTAATTAATATTTAAATTCTTATTTGATCAAAAAAGAGTTCATATAGATTTTATTTCGATATTTAATTAATTTACAATAAGTTAAATTTTATGTCATTGTTTCAAATTACAAATAATATTATTTGTAATTTTTTTGTTGCATCAATTACGAAAGAGAGAGAGAGAGAGACAGGATACTCGGAATATACTTTTTATTCTGGTTTGCAATAATCTACAATAACCTTATAAATCTTCCATTTTAAGAAATCACACTTATTTTATTTATTTATTTATTTATTTGTTTTCTTTTTTTAAAGTTCAACTGCATTTTTGTTTCAATTTTTCATCATGTAACGTCCAGTTTTATTCGAAAGTATATTTTCTATAGCTAATTACGGTGACGTTAACGCGTCATTTTCTTTAACCTTCTACTCATAGATGAATTTGGGAGAACACATAGACGATACTGCTGCCACCTATTGATTGCTTTCATTACTACCATATAATAAATTTGTAAGAGATTAAAAAAAACGAGAAGAGGTTTTTTGGTTTTAGTGACTCATGTAAATTTTTGAATTTCTATTTGATACCATATAAGAAAACAGAGTATAATTCAAATTGTTTATTTATTTATTTATTTTTTTTGGGGGGGGGTGTCAAAATCGAATTCAAATTACTTAAATAAAAAAAAGTGTGCTGATAAGTATATTTAAACATTTTCAATAACATTAATCTTTCACTTGTTTTGTTAAATTAAACAGGATGCCTTAAAAATACTCAATTGTGATTCATAAGTGTCTTTACCCAATATTTCTAAAACTTAATATAATCTGTTTTATGTTCACATAGCGCGAACATATTATGCAATGAAAAAATTAGAATTCAAATTTCTATTCTAAGAAATGAAAATGACCTTTGGGAATAAAAAATCGATTTTAGTGTAACTTTTTCAAAATGTTCTTATTTTGAAAGCATACTCAATAAGTACCAATAAGTACATCATGATGCCTGTCGAAGTGATGATTTAATGCCTGTCTAAAACATGATTTATTGTTTTCTTTGATTATTTTTTAAACACAATAAATACAATATATATTATTAAAAAAACTTATAAAATTATATATTATTAAATATATATATATATATAAATTTTCAACTATAAATTCTGTTTGATTAATAAAATGATAGGAGAATTTTTTTTCCGATTATCAATAATATTTTAGGAGTTTTTTAAGATATTAGTTCACAACCATCTTTCGTTGTAAAAAAATCATTCTTAATTAATTATCAAAAAGATTATTAAATAATCAGACTTAAATGCAGTTTTTATATCGTTGAGTATTTATGTCAAATTTCACATCATTCAGAATAGTACATTTTGCTACATTTTGAACTTGTAACTTGAACGGCAACCACATCATATGCATAGATATTAGATAAATTCAATGATTCTCTTATGCATAAAATACATAAGAATTTTGAAATGTAAAACTAAAAGGAATACAAATCGTAATCTGAATGTAAACAAAAACCGTTCTTAATATTTTTTGCAATATTCTTTTCGTTGCTAAAAATGTTTTGGGTTTTCCTTTAACAAATTAAGGCACAATCGAAATTTCTAATGCTATAAAAAGTTATTTTTCTTAAATCGCCTGAAATTATAAATTTTACATATTTGAACTTGCAACTGTAACTATAACCATCCTATTCTGAGACCATAAATTCTTTAATCTCTTATTTATGAAATATATAAATGAGTCTGAATCATAATAGTAAAAAAATGCATAAAAATCCTGGTCACAGCATGAATTCATAAATATTGTTTCACCACTTTTTGTGATTTATCAATATTTATTGCTTGTATAAGCTCCGCTATCTCATAATTCCTAATGTTTTTCTTTCGAATAACTGGTGAATAAATAATTATTTTGCATGGATCCGGAGAAAAGAACCTTTTTTGTCGCTAAAAAATGCTCCCTATCTTTTTTCAGCCAACAAATTAAGGAACTATACAAACTCCTTTAGTTGAGGAAAGTTATTTCTTAAATCGTAGAAAATTGTAAACTGCTCTAGAACAAAAGCATGTCTGCAGAAGAAAAAGGAAATATTTCCCACTGAAGGAAAGAACAAAAGACAATAAAAACTGCCATAAAAAATCCCCACTGGTTTCCTTCGCACACTCTCTATCCGACGAAGCCATCCCTTATCCGATTCGTCAACACCACAAATTCTTTTTATTCTTCCCTTTTCTTTTCCCCACATTCTTCTGCTGATAATGAAAATAAACAAAAGAAGCTTTAACCAGAAACACAAAAAAGGGAAAAATGTTCCCTGCCAGAGATATCCACTCTCTGCTCACTAAACAAACATTTTCTAGCATCTTAATAATCAAGATCCCGGAAGCTCAAGGAAAAAAAACAGGATATATAATCCCGGTTTTAACCTCGTTCAGTAATTGTAGCTCGAAAGAAATGTTCATCCGGTTATATAAGAAAATTTCTTTTTATAGATTAGTTTTTATATACTATCAATTGTGTAAATCGAATTTCTGGAATCAATATTTGAATGGCTTATTAGGTGTATAGTAAGACCATGTTTTTTTTTGGGTTGAAGTCTTATGATAATTTAAGCTCTAGAGTATTGATATGTTTCTCAAATATTTATTCATTTCAGTTTCTCTAGATTTACATAGAGCCGATTGGAAATATTCCAATTTTTATTACATTTTATTTAATCTCAAAATTTCTCATTTGAAAACAGTTCCTTCTCTGCTTATTATTGGAAGATATAAACGCAAATGAAGGGAATTCCTTTTAGCGAAAATCAATAACCATGCCGTCATCAACTATTGAAAGAGTTTGCATATGGAAGAAATGACTTCAGATGTATCTGCTTTCCAAGTTGGTGGAAATTCTCTTGAAATAAGTAATATATAATAATATTTTCCCTCAACAATAACTCCCCATAATATAACTGGGATTATGATACATTTCACTTTTCTCGTATGTTTTAATCTAACTCACGGACACATTTTTGAATTCAAATAGAGATAGCATAAAATCTATTGCTTATTTCAATGTGTATCTACCTTTAAAATTCAATTCGATTCATTTTAAGACAAAATTGCCTTATTTCACTAAGATTTTTCACTTTATTATTTATGCGCATATATAAAACTATTCATGTACATTCAAATTGGTTTTTCACTGTTGCAAGTCTAACATTTGAGAATATGTTTCTTGAATAGTTGAATCCTAAATAGCTCAATAGGGAGATTTCACGTGTGTAGCAATGCATATGAGAGATATGCTTGACATATATACAGGTTTTGCTGCCCAGCCATCATTTGAGAAAAGGTTTCTTGAAAAACTGATTTCTAAATAGGATGATAGGGGTGAAATAGGATTCTCGTGTATAAAAGGTGTCTCACGTCTGGAACAAATCCCGTACCTAATCCGGCCAAAGATCATTGTGTTAACAGGGACTATATTCGTTTTCACTTTTCCTACAAATGATTGAGAAAGAAATTTAGAGAATGTGTTATCAAGTCAGATGCTGATCTATTTACTTATCATAGATCAAAATTATCCATTTACTTATCATAGATCACTATTAAAGATCAAAATTATTAAGCTTGATTTATAAGCTTTGGTGTCCAAAAATTGGTAGCTGGAGTTATGCACAACAAAACTATGTTTTAAAAGGAAAAAAAAAAGATAGATATTATTATGTAAGAGAAATCTATATAAGTTCAGATAATTAAGAGCATTAGTGATTTACTTATTAAAAAAGTTAAGTCGATTTGATTTACAAGCGCTCGGTTTTATTCAAAGTTTTATTTTATTTCGTTACTTTTTTTTGGTATAAGTAGCAGTATTGATATGAACACGAAAAAGATTTCCCGAATATCTCACTCTAATGGGTGAAAATAAATCTGTAAAATTTCACTGAAAGAGCTTGTATTCTGAAATATTTCGATTAAATGTTCAATTCTGCTTATGACAGGTAGAAATTTCTGTTCTCGGGCATATGTCAGCCTATCTCTTTTCTTCTCTGGAATGGCTTCATATAATTTTATTTTTTTTTTTATTCAAAAATATCTTCTCTTTATCTCGAGGGTTTTTTCCGCTCTCAACAGCTGACTGCTGTGCGCGGAATTTTACCTGAGGATTTTTGAAAAGTCAAAATAATGAGAAAAAGCTTTTTTCGTTTATTCACTGCATATTTTTTATTTCAACTGATCTTTTGATCACTTTCCGATTTTGTACTTCTTTATCAGTTATTTAAATATTCTTTTGTTGATAATTAAGTTTCTTTTTTTATTGTTTATCCTATTGCATTTGCGTAATGTGAGATTTTAAGGAAATAATTGATAATAAATAATAACATTTTTTTAATGATTCTGTGTTAATCCATGGGAATTATAACTTTATGCTTTCAAATAATTGGGACATTTGGTATTAGGCTAAATGCATAGGAGTGATTTTGATTCAATTAGTTGTTTAGGATATTTAAGGAATGGGATATTCTATGATTGTTGTGTTAAAATATTGGAAAAAAACTTTTGTTTATACTATTATATTTTTTATACTAGACGATATTTTTGTGGTAAATTTTTAAGAAGCATTCTCTCTCTCATCCTCCCTTTATATATATATAGTCACATTTACATGCAAATTCTCAAGACAGGGCATTATTTAATCGAATTTCAGTTACTTTTTTTTAACCAATTTATTAACCTTATTTACTTCATAACTATGTACTCTAAACCAGTGATTCTAAATTTTTTTTGGCGCGGCACACTTTTAAACCATTTTAAAATTTGGCGGTACTCGAAAAAAGATAAGTTTAGAAGTTGCTTACTTACCAATAATGCACTGCTGAAAATAGCACGTATAATAATGTTAAATGTAAAATAAAATAATATAATATGTACTACAAAAGCGAAAGCTAAGGGATTAATTACAATATAATAATAAAGATAATTTTAATACGAAATTTAAGCTTTCTGTTTTTAATAATTTTATCTACATTTGGTCATAAAAATGGTACATACAACACAATGCAACTTTCAATTTTTTTCAATTTTTTTTTGTTTCGATATTAATTATGTATTGCATTCAAGTCAAGCAGCAAATTTTTTCCAGTTATCCTTTTTGGCACTACCACAGAAATGTAAATTATTGCAAAGTATATGTTTATATACTTTGCAATAATTTACATTTCTGTGCACATATTATATTGCACAGTATGTAAATTATTTCTGTTTAAAGTATATTTGTAATAAAGTATATAACTAACTTAAGTTAAATTAATATTTAAAATTACTCCAAGTTGAATAACTGGTAACAACTTGGGGTTTTTTTTTTTAATTTATTAGCAATCTACAATATTTGATTACTTTCACTTCTTAAGCATCTATAAGATTTGGAATATTTCTTGCAAATAAGAAAATATTTTAATTACATCAAGTTAATCTTGTTTTGTATTACAATTAAAGAGAAAGTGACTCTAATGATCTCGTCAGACATTAGTTAATACGATCAGTAGCTAAAGAAGACTTTCTATTTCTAGTTACCCCAAAGGGACAATTAGGAAATTATCGAGGCTACCATAAACAAGCTTCAAAGCCTTTTAAACTAAACTACCAATTTTATTTATGGTACTTATAGTTGTAATTTGTTAATAAGTAGAAAAGATAATGCAGTCTTTGAGAATAAGTAAATCTTCATGTGCAATTAGATTAACCACGTTTCATGCTCAAATAAACTAGTAAGTCGTTTTAGTTACTTTCCAGACACAGTTACAGAGTTATTGATGAATGTAATCAGTAGTTAGTCTTTTTGCTTTTCCGTATTTGACCAAAAAGAAAGTAGTTTTGGTCTTTCAAAATCTTAAACTAAGTTTCTAATTTTAATAAATCTATAGTATTTTGTAAACAAATGCAAGAGTTGACAGTCTTTTGGGGGAAAAAAACTATCAAATTTTTCATGCATAATCAAATTAATCACGTTTCATATTCTGTTTAACACGTATACCGTTTCAAATTATTTTCTGGACATCGTTACAAAAATGCAATCAATAACTGAAGGTAAATTTCTGGACAGCCCCTCACCATTAACAAGCTTTTTTTTCCCTGACCTTTTCCACATTTAAAAATTAATCACATACCACATTCGAATTAACAAATACATTGTTTCTAATTACTTCCTGGACATCGTTACATAAATACAATCAATAACTTAAGGTAAATTTCTGGACAGTCCCTCGCCATCAACAAGCTTTTTTTTCCCTTGACCTCTTCCCTCTCAATTCGTATTCAAGGAGCCTTGAGTTATCCCGAAGGGGTACCAAAGAAGTAATCCGGAACCGAGGAAGCAGATTCCGTGGTTCAGGTCTCCTCTGCTGAAATTGTATCCTTCCCGGGAGTATCCCGAGTCTTATCGCAGGGGATCCATTCCGAAAGTTGATTATGTATTCGGGACCCCGGATCGGTGGTTGCGTCATGGTGTGGGGGTGCAGGCTTTTTCTCGGTTCCATCGTCAGTGGGATGTCAGGGAATTCCATCGCGGAGAGGATTGAGTGTGAATTCCTGATGAGAAGCGCAGCTTGGGACAGTGATGAGGAGCGATTCACAATAGATGGCCCTCGGAGTGCCCATTATTTTCTTGGCCTATGTAGATAGGAAGTGAAATATTTGATGAATGCAATTGGAAAAAGATTTGGAGGGATCGTGGGAGGGGTTGGTTATTCCTAAGACGCTTTTTTGTTATGTTTAAAAATAGGTTAGTGCTTTCTAGTTATTATGAACGAACACTTTGAAAATTGTGGAAAATAAAGACGCGTTAAAGTCACATACCAGTTAGAATATGTGAATATATATATTAAACTCTAATAAAAGTTATATTTGTTATTTAAACATAACTAAATTGATAATTTCTGTTTACATATTTTTGTTGAAGTTTAAAAAGCTATTAGAATATTCGTAAATCTTTTTCTTAAATTCACTTTATTTTGGGGAATAGACTTACGCACTAATGTGTTTATGAATTGGTAAATTTTTTTTAAGTAAAATGATTTAACACGTGTGGGGACGTTTAAGTTAATCCATGACGTTCACAGTCCTTTTGCTAGTTTAACGTATATGTTGAGATGACGGTGCCAGTTCAGGTGTGGCCTAGTTATCTGACCGTTGCTCAAAATTACGAGAACCTTGGTGATAGGCAAATATTTCAAACCCATTAAATTTAAGATACAGTTTAGGGCTTATCTACAACACAATAATGATGAACTCGTTAGAATATTGCGTTTGTATTCCATGAATGTACATCTATAGAGAAGGCTGTTGGAGATCTTTTGAGTTTTCTCCTTTGCGTTACATGGATATGGTCCATATTCTATAAATATTGTTTCTGGAAAAGAAAACAGGGATTATTTTTAAATCTCATACAACAGCTTTTAAGTAATATATACTATATTTCTCAAAGTTTAATATCAACCACAAAGCCAACTGAGTTGTTAGTTCATCTGAATGTAAGTTCAAGGTTTCGAACCATGCCATTTTTGAACAATATGAAGATGAATTTTGATTTTCTGTTTTATTCATGTATATTTGTCTGTGTGAGTGCTTATGAATTTTCATAGTTTTTGCAACAAGAAAATACTGCACAATTTCAATGAAAATTCTTTGCAGTAGATTATTCGCTGTGCAGGTAAAATACCTTATAAGATTCAGCTGTTAGGTAATGTTTTAAGAATTGTCAAAACTTATATTTGGATATCATGTTTTGTAAACTACAGACCAATTCTTTAAATGGTTTCAGGATTTATACAAAAATGTAAATATTACTAATTATTCTATTAATCTAATAGGTCATTTTAAAAAATCAGTGAAAGCTTTTGTAAAATGACCACATTTTTTTTTTATTTTTCTCAATATACATTAGAGAAAGTTATGTTTGATTGATGACCTTAGGATAACTTCCTCAAAACAAAACTTTTTGTTTTGAAAATAATAAGTTAATGAAAAATTTGAAACTTTTTACTTAATCATTATAAGTTAAAAAAAAATGCTTATTCTCAAAAACAAATGCTCCATGTAAAAAATAGAAATCTTTGAGTAAGCCAGTGTCATAATTTATAAATACCATAATAAAGCAAATATACTTAATTAGTTTCCTATTTAAGAGAACATGTTAAAGCAGTGAACATGTTCGCTCTTGTTTTCGAGAAATAATGAGTTCAAATCCTGACTCAATAGATGGTCCGTCGTGTTCACTTATGGTTTCTGGGAAGTAAAAATTGTCCTCCATGTGAAATGATATCTTCAGGGGTGGCAGGCAGATTCTAGCTTGATCCTCGCTTCTAAATTACGAAGACCCACCCACTTTGGGGCAACACCCATAAGGTACCATCACTTTCACCTCTTGCCGTGCTAAATTGGGGGAATATCCTAAGTAATCAGCCATTAGAAGAAAAAATGTTTCCCCATAAATAAATATAAAATTTCTAAATTCAGATTTTTTAAACTTTTTTGAAAAAATTAACCTGAATCATTTTTAGAATACTTTTGATTTCTTAAATGAAAAAAAAGTATTAATTTTAAATTTAGCAGTTTATTTTTAAAATATATAATTTCGCAGATGAATATGATAATATAGAAATCCTGAAAAGGCGATTATGAAATCATAACATTTCCAGTTGTAAACTATTCGGAATTAAATGGAATTAAGAACGCAGATGCGATACAGCAGTGCCTCTGCTTCCTTTTTGCTTTTCCCTTTAACTTTTATTTCCGAAATAAAATATTTAATTGCTTGTGAGGGTAGAGTCTTTGGGGAGCTAGTTCTCTTGGAATGGCCAATTTCACTCTTGATGGTGGCATCCATCTTCGAATCCCACGTGGTCCCAAGGATTCGATGGTATCCGAATTCTAAATGTTGCGGTGGGATTTTATAACTTTTTGGTGCATTGTTTCAAACGGAGATGGATTTGAAAATTGTAAACTGACATTTAAAATATGATATTCCACGTCTTGATTTGAAAGAATCGGTGTTATTCTAAGCTGAGTTTTTCTTTCATGATGTGTAGAATTCTATATCAGCGTTGATTTAAGTGTGGATTATCTGAATAAGCATGGGTGATGATATTGGGGTATTTTATTTTCTACCTAACAGCTGAAAAATAATTGTTTTCAATACGCCTTCAATTTTAGTAATTGTGTATATTCTTGAATAGTTAAGCATTATAATCGCACAACTATTAAAGATTAGTAATAGATTCAAATATCATATATATATATATATATATATATATATATATATATATATATATATAATTTTAAAATTCCTCGTTAATACATTGATTTACACATATATGTTCTCCTGGAGGGGATTTTTTTATTTTAACAAAGCCCACAAAATAAACTTGAATTTCTTTTGTCAAGCCACATTTCCGTTCCAAAGCTCTTAATTCTTGATAACAGAAGTGATATTTTTTATTGAAAAAATGTTTGGAATGGATCTTCAATAAAAATGAAAATGTATAGATTTCTATCCATATTTAAAACATAGATTAGCCCTGCAAACTAGGGCCTATTATCATAAAACCAACATAGGCACTGTAGGTCTTGACACATACAGGCTATCTTGCCACGAGTTTAATTTAGTACATAGATTGACTTTCGTAGAATGTTGTAAGGTATATTGGATATCGACTACATATTCTTTATCTTTTGGATGAGAACTTAGCTAAGTACCATCAAACAATCATTTGTCGCAAAAGAAGAAACATGGAAATACCCAAATTACCAGGTGTACATGCTGAAAATAGAAATTCAACAGCAAACTTACAACATCAATTGTCTGAAAATAAAAGTATTTCATTTCAAATTAAAATTTAAAATGCGATACTTGTAGATTCTAATGGAAAGCATGAATCTGATAATTTTAATATTGTCTTTTTTCTTGAAATACAAAATATTACATTCTGACAAATTTAAGTTATTTCTTTTTGTGTTATGAATAACCTAAACTTAAAATCTAAAGATTGTTGTAGGGTAGTTGAACATTCGACAATTATGTCTTCAAGATATTTACATAAATATTTATGGATCATATTTTTCTATAGAAATATTAGATAGAAAAGTGTAATTATAATCTGATATTTATCATAGAATCAACTCTGATTTCAAGGTAAATATTAGACTATATTTACCCTCTTCGTAAGGCCTGAAACTGGGAAAATTTCCAAGCACCCTTTTTAAGGATATGTGTGCAGAAATGCAAAACAAAACTCGTAATATTGAACAGTTCTTGGCTTAAACCCAAGGCTCCCCACAGATGAGCTAGGGTTTACTACTAAGCCAGAGTGAGCTTAAGCACATGAGCTGTGTAATTCATTATCTTCTTGAAAGTACCAAGTCAATCATTGATTACATTAAAAAATACATATTTCAATTCTGTATTCGAGTAATTTTATACTCAAATTAATGTTGGAAATAGGATGTAGTAATATAACCCATAACTGATCATTGAGTTTCATTCGTTGTTATAAGCAATGCTAAAGAGAGGTTTAAAAATTTATTCCTTTAGTTTTTTTATTAGTACAGAGGAAAAGGAAAAAGTGAAGATTTTAAGTTATGTTTGTTTTCTTCTTGGAGTTTATATGATTATATTCAATAGACTATAATCTCAAACTTTGCCTTATACTAAACACATCACATACTTTTCTTTGTGTAAAGATCTCCCTTCTTTTCCCAATTTTTTTATTATTTTTACTAAAGTATGTGGTTGAATAAGGTATATTCCTATCCCATATATCAGGAAATATTCTTTTTTCTGTATAAATACATTCTTTACGATGACTAATTACCAGTTTCCTTTTACAGTGGTCACTGTTACTGCCAACAAAAAACACCTACTTCTTTAGCTAACACTTCCGAACATCCATTATGAGTGTAATATATTCTCGATTCCCTTCGAACCTTTCTCGTTTTTTAACACTGAAAACCTAACAAAAAAAGAGAAAAAGAAAAAAAAATCTCAGAAAAAGGAATGGGAAAAAAGGAAGATCTTTCTATCGGACAGGTGATTGTTCTCTTTGTAGAAAAGAATGCAACCATTTCTTTCACTCAGGGACACTGCTGGAGAAAAGGAACGAAATGAGCTCCACCCTGGTATCTGGTGAGGATGGAACAAAGCAAAAGAAGATGGAACCGCAGAAGGGATTGGAAAGTATTGGAGGAACTGTCAACACCATGGAGGATGATTCGTCTTCCACAGAAGAGAAGAAAAAATAATGTCGTTGACGTACTCGTTTCTGAGGTTTTCCACGCACCATTCTATGTTAAATCTATTTTTCCATCACCCTCTTCAGTCGATGTATCCGATAAATTTTGAGGGCAGATAAACTATATCTTTCTTCTTCAGTTTCTGTTAAATAAATCTCTATTTCCCCAGTTATCTTTCAGGAAGTAACTACTTGGCTGCATAGGAAATGCTGAACATGTATCATCGTAAATAAATGCATCATGTGTTTCTATATTATTTGGAATATATTTTTATAACCAAAAATAATTTCACTCTCAACATTCGAGAGATAACAAAATTGAGCTTTTATTCTTATACTTTTCACTTTATTTGAATTCTTTGATTCTTAAGAATCTAGGCCTAAGTACGTTTTACTGGCAAAAGAATTTAAACTTCTTGAAATTAATAAAGGCACCATTTATAAATTCGTATCTTAAACTTTATTGAAAAATAATATACATTTAATTTTAGCATAAAATCTTATGATACGCAAATAACTATTCATTACTGAAAATTGTATTTTTAGAAGTTAAATTTAACACTATTTAAATTTTTTTATTACTTTATCATCATCAAGCTTTCACCAATTTATTATCTCATTGATCATTTTAAATAAAAATATATTGCCAAATGAGTGTGTTACAAATTTCAATAATTTCTTTTTGAGATACAGAGGAAAAATATGTCAGTTAACAAATATTTTCATTGAAACAAATAGTTGAAAAACTTGTTTATAGTTCATGTTTAAATTTTTTATCATAAATTTTAGGTTTGCATCCGTTAAAATAAAGATTATAAAAGATGAATTAATGTATAGTAAAAAACATAAAATTTAAGTGCTATCACACTAAATTGCTAGAATTGGTGACACATTATTTCCGTGCAGGTGGTCGATGGTATAAAACGTAAATGCCTCTACATTATTTTGAATGTAAATTTTTTTCAATACATTTATGTCACTAAAATTGTTTTTGGGCAATTTATGGCAATTTGGGATGGAATTTCAATAAAAGCCAGGATATTTCTTATGGAAAATTGTTAATTTTCTTACAATAAGAAACAGTTGATATTTGGCAATGAAAGGCAATTTCATATTTTTCTATTAGAGAGCTATAATACATTTTATGAAAAAATTATGAGCCATTTGTAAGGAATTATTTAAAGTTTATATCATTACTTTCGTTTTGAAACTCTCCTAATTGTGCGTTTAATTCTAGAAAATGATGATTTTAATTTGAAAGGACTGCATGTAAATGTCCCAATCCTGCTGAACTTGCCAAAAATTACTTTTTATGCTTCGTTTCTCACTTGCATTTAATGACATTTCTTAACTTCTTTTAAAAGAAGCATTTCTTAGCATGAATTTTTGTAACAAGAAATTTAACTCGTAGATTATCCAGTTGCAAAAATGTATAACTTCATTTGCAAAATCTCACTTAAATGGCTCGAATCCAACAGCACTTAGAGTGTCCAGGCATACCGCCCAAGATTTACCATTTAAATTTCAGCCAATGCCATCAAAATTTGGTCAAATGCCAATGCACTTTTTGTTACCACTTTTACAGTGGACTTTATAAGTTTACTTCAGTAGCCACAAATCATTTGAATAATAAAAGCCAATGGCACATGTACGCAAACTATAAAACTACGATCGCAGTTTTCCTAACTTGTATTAAATGAGCGAGAATGTCACAACTTTTAATTAATGTTCCCGAACATTAATAATCAACGAATGGCAATATCTCCCATGTCGCTACCAGATGACTGCCCCACATCTTGGATGCCTAATGGTTATCTTTGAAAGCCATATGCACCCTTTGTTTCTCTTTGGACAGTATCGTCTTTAACGTATTTATTTGGCGCCATTCGTTGGCGTATTTATTTTCACAAGTGAACAGTTTGAGAGTCGGTGTCTGCAAATGGGCTTATAAGTATTATCCACGGAACGATGATTTATGGCAGCGAATTTTATTCAAATAAAGACGAGATTTTCGCTGATTGCTGGCTACTTTGTCGTTAATGTATAATTAACTGTTCTTATACAGTATTTGTTCTCAATTAACTTTTGCAGTTAAAGCTAAGAATATCAAATATAAATTTGTAAGCAACTTTACTTCATTCGCGCATTATACTTTTGTCTAACAAAACTTAATGCTAGCCAAATATTCAAATATTATAAGGAAATTACTTGAGAACAAAAATTTTAAATATTTTAATTGTTTACGTTCGTAATAGGATTCAATAATTGTAAGGAAACTTGTCATGTCTCGCTAAGCATTAAAACATTTATCACTTATCATTTCCAACAGTATGTGTTAATTGTATTGTTGGACAAATACTTTTAATTCTCTGTTTACAGAAGATACATTTCTTTGGGATTTTCTAGCAAATATGCTACTGCAGAAGTCAAATACGCTTGATAACAATACACAACTTGTTATTTTCTCTTCATTGCTTCTACATATATATATATATATATATATATATATATATATATATATATATATATATATTTCGTTGCATAATTCCTTTTCCTTCTTCAATTGTTTGTTTTTTCTGTTTTTCTGTTTGAAAGATTTGGCTAGTTCATCTAATATTTATTCTGTAAATATTAGTTGAATTAGCCAAATTTTTCAATAATATTGACTTCAATAATAATCTTTCAATATAATTGTGTATATCTACATAAAAATCTAGTAGCATCCAGGAATTGTATTTATTAAGTAGTAAATGCATTTATTGGATGTGTGTGGAAGTATATTAATCGTATATTCACATAAAATAGAAGCATTTAAAATGACAGTGTACAAGAAGTATTGAAAGTTATGATACAAAATTATAAATTATGAATGAATTATTTTATTCATTTACAAAATTTGCTTAAAAATAATGTTTGTGTAACGTATAAATTATAAAAAGAATAAAAAAATCATCTTTATTTGCAATAAATGATTTTATTGTGTATATAAGATTATAAAATATTTTTAACCCCACTTCAGATATTTTATTGGATTACTAAGAAGAAACTGGTTTTATTTATAAAAAAAATAGCTAACATATTTCTTTTTGAAGATTTAAATAGGGAAATTCACCCACCCACACACACTCAGAGAGTAGAATATTTAGATTTTTGTCTATTCTTGAGCTCATTATAATTCGCAAGATTAAATTCCAAAATTTGAATAAAGACGACTTTTTTACAAATCTACTTTAGTTAAAGGTATATATATTTATACTTGTGCAAATTCCACTAAATTTCGATTTATGTGATCCGTCGTTATTAATATTGCATAAAACGTGAGAAGAACCTGTTAAAAAAGTGTTTAGTAATACTGAATAATACGATGATGACGGATTGTTTTAGATTGCTTTAATCTCTGATTTCTCAAAATTGAATTTTGAAAATTTTTCCTCTTAAAGTACCTATATTACACCTCCAAGGAAAAGTTTCAAATTAACGTGAAAAACCCACTCGAATTATTGTCTCGTATATAATGTGTGTGTGTGTGGGGGTGTTTAATAGTAAATAAATAATTATTTCTTAAATAAAAGTTTTAATTTCGTGGTGTGATAATAAGGAAATCATACAAAGAATTTTTTTTATGCAAGTTGCTCAGTTGTTTTAGTAAACAAACTTCTAAATTGAAACATGATTTTAATGCTAGTATGTATTATGTAATAAAGTAAAAATGTGTTAAGGAAAATTTTATTGCTTTATTTATTGCTCGCCTAACCTCTGCATTCATATGAATATTTATGAAATTTAAGTTATGAGTTTTATATAAATTTGCTATATATATATATATATATATATATATATATATATATATATATAT
>JAPDSC010137899.1:421633-436992 GCA_026290005.1 Latrodectus geometricus
ACTCTTATGTTATTTGGAATAAAAGATATATGGGAATGTATTTTATTACATTTTAACCAACATTTCATAAATTCTTTTTATTCTTTTACTAAAGTTTATAAAAAGATCCTTTGTTTCCAAAAATATTAATTGCTATATGATTTGTTGTAAATTTTATGCAGTTTAACATGAAAAAGAGGGCCCATTCAGATTTGAAATTCAGATTTCAAATTTAAATTATTTTTAATAATATAATTGCAGACATTCATAACGATAATGTCGGAAAAATCGATTTACATAATTGTATGCAATTTCCACGCATAATCTCTTGGCGGAATTTGATTTGAAAAGCATTTAAAAGCTACACATGTTTAAAAATATTGAAACAATAATTTTTAAGAAAGATCCTAGGACGCATAATTTTTGTGATTGTAAGATATTTATAATTTCGTTTCAACTTAATCAAATAAAAATATTGGACTAAAATGTGACGATTGAATTATTCATTCCATTCCAATTTTATGCTGATAATTTGTGAGGAATGTTTTTCTCTTGGGCCCTCAAGAATTGGATTCCGCATAATATCATTGTTTATTTATGTCTGGTGGCTTACTTTTGTTTAAATATGTCATCTTTAATTCATACTGAATTATTTGGATAGTTCATAATTATTTGTTTATTAAATTTAGGTTGTTTAAATTCATATCCGTTTCATTTTCTTTTAACGATATAAAAATTTGCTTCACTTACCATCATTTCAAAATATTAAACATGCTTTGTTTTATAATAATGTACATTAAATTTTGGAAAATGACATTTAAAATGTTAAATGCATATTTGTATGCAATTACACTAGATATTTAGTTATTTTATTGTCTAATATGAATGTATGTGCCATAAGTGAAGAATGAATGCAAATTTATATACTATTATATTGTTTTTTTTTACTATGTTTATCAATTAATTGACTAGTTTTATTTTTAAATAAATTAATACTGATAAAGTATCTTTGTGTTTACATTTTGTTTGTATTATTGCTTTGTTTTTGAGTTCTTCTTTCTACCAAACTGAAACAGATAAAATCAATTGTCAATTTCAAAATCAGGTCACTTCCTCAGAGTTTTGAACTCACTTTCTTATTACTGACTGTCCCTAGATCATAATTTGAATTTGTGAAATTAAATATGTCTTTCGTTGAACTAAAGACATTTCTGTTAAAATTTCCTCTTTGCTTGTTTGTCGCACAATGTTCATTTTTGCACACGAGGACTCATTTGACCGGGATTTCAAAGTGAATTCCAAGCCACTAAGAATACAGATGCCGTGATTCAAACCCACGACCTGAACCGTAGGCAAGAGCGCTAACCTTTTAGCAAACAGCTCAGCTTTGAAATTTCCTTTTCAGATACTAAAAATAATCTTCAGAAAGCTTATTTAAAGGTTCAGATTTTATTAGCATAGTGCACACACTTAACTAAAATTCACTTATAAATTATGAAAATAAATATTAAATATGATAAAGGACTTCAAAAAAATCAAATAATACATAACTGTGCTTTCTATTGACCTCAGATTTAACAGTAGTTTTTCATATAATACCAACTTCCAAATTTTGTATTAAATAAAATATTTAAATTTTGTAAATAAAAATTACAAAAAAATTACTTAAATTGTTGTAGAAAAATGTAAGCAAGAAAATAATTAAAAAAATAAAAGAATGTTTTGAAAAACATCAGACACTTTGAAAATTGATTTATGTGAAATGAATGAAATTGTTCTTTTTAGATTCCCCATAATCCAAATAACTCGAATATTAGTTATTTTTGAAAATTAAATTAAAAACTATATACTACAGTGATTTAAATAATGATGATTATCAAATCAATTATGAACTCATTGTGATGCAAATTTATATAGATATATAAATTAATAATTCATTTTTTTGCTAAATATCATAGTTAACCTTTTGTTAAATTGAAATCAGCATAAAATTAAAGTAATTGCCTTGATTAGTGTTAACTATCGGCAACAATTTAGCTTAATTATCTTGTTTATTGTTAATTATCGGCTAATGTATTTAATTTTGTTCTTTATCGTATAAAAGAAGACATATTTTCATTGTGTAAAAATTAAATCATTATAGTTTGATGTAAACAATTATTCTAACTTACTTTAGTGACACTGAAATTAAAAATATTTGTTAAAATAATGTATTAAAAGAAAAAATGTTTATTTGAGGTAATATTTATATCTCGGGAATAATATTTATATCTCAGTGATCGTGCTTCTATATCAATAAACAGACATATGCACGCATTATGCGATTTACAATACGTATAAAATGCATTAATAAAGCTATTTGTTTATGTAATAAAACCTAAAATAACGACAAAAATAACAACAGCTGATTTAATCAGATAAAAGATTGAGGAACACAACAAACGAATTCAAGTCGTCTAATAAAGATATTTCCACGGGCAAATTCACTGATTCTTCAAGAAGTTTTCATATACATTGTTACAACAAAACATAATTTTGTTTCTTTGGTTTCACTTTCAAAGTGTATTTTTCAAACGTGCTTTTTTTATTGAAGAATACAAACAAATTGAAGAGTGAACTTGATGTTAAGTAACCCACCATGGCGTGCAGAGGCTGTCACGTGACAAGCCCAGTCGCTAAAGGGACGAATTGGGAGTGGCACTGAAGAATAATGATTGATATTGCCAACTAGGGTCTACCGCCTGTCACACCTTTTAGGGAAAGTTGATGTCTGAATTGAGGCCATTAATTACCATATTGTTCCCTGAAAATGGACAAGGGCACTGTACTCGGCCGTCTTTTATGGAGCGACTTTGCTATTTTTAACGATGAAAAATATTTAATGGAATGCGTTCGATTTCAGGGTTCCTTCATCCAGCAGGAAAACGTCTAAACTTATTATCTATGGTTGATGTTAATGATGAAAAATCTCAAAACTTTTGAGAAATTATTCCCGGAAGATGGGATGTAACCTAATTTCTTTTCTGACATTCAAAAACTTTAAACATGAGAATGCTGGAGAACTTTCAAATCTGAATCCTTGTCAATTTTTAATTTGTAATGTACTCTTGGCAAAATAATTAATCTGGTGGAATATTTAAAATTTTGGTGGAGCAGATATCTTTAAATAATTCCTATTATTATATAGTATTAAACCTATAAAATATTAAAAATTGCTGATAAATAATAAAGTAATTCTAATATAAATAGATAGGAGAATAGTATTTCAAGCTTTACATATTGTCCTCCTTTTCATATCTTTTTATAATTTTCAATAACTGACACGTTGTATTGTTGAAACTACTTTGTTTTTATATATTTTCTTTGTATAGGAAAAAGATAATAAAATATAAAAATATTTCTAAAATAATTCTGAAAAATCAGAAAGATAGCTGTTTTTCACTGCTTGAAATTTTTACTTTTTTTTATGAGTTACATTGCTCTCAAAAATTTTAATTAAAAAATTAATTATGATCTACATATGAAAATATTAGATACACGTGAAGTAATTTTACTTAAGCAATATGGCATGATTAAAACATTTTTAATTAATAATTTCACTGAATATTATTATCTGTTGTTAAATTCTTTATTGTAAGAAGAATTAGTGAACTTATATATACAACATTATTATAATAAAAAGATCTTTAACTTTGAAAGTCTACAACATCTTTAAAAGAAATGTTGATTAAATGTGATAAAACTTCGTATAATAAAACCTAATAAAATATTTAGGATAATATTGATTTTTAAGAATTGTATAATAATGGTTTTTAATAAATGTATAATAAAGGTCCCCTGAGATAATTAATCCTTTTCATTATGAAATATGGTTCTTATAATCATCGGAACATTGTATATAATATATATCTTTAATAATTAGTTAATACTGCTAAAAATAATTAATTTTATCAGCAAAATAATTGTAATAAAACTAATTTTTCAGGAAAAACTACATTTTACTTAAAAGCATTTATGAATTTATATATATTTCTCATCTCAGATAAAATTGGTTCCATATCACATTCATTGGACACTACTGTAACAGTTTTAAGTGCCGTTTTCTGATGAGTCCCAAATCCTTATTTATTATATCCCCGACTGATAAGGATCTGGGAAATCCCAGAAACTCCATCTCTGTTTCACTATATAACTGAAAGACACAACTACAATTCGGTTAGTTTCATGGCTTCAGCAGCGATTGACAACCACATTTTTTCCACACTCTGTACGAACAGCACTTATTTATCGAATTGCAATCCTCTACCCATAAATTTGTCCATCCTGGTAAACATGGCTCCACATACCATGTTTATGATAACAACTCATGCCTGCATTGAGATCGTATTGTAAAAAATTACCTGTAACGTGAAATACTATTTTGAGTGGAATGGTCTGCGCGTTTGCCTAACTTAAACTTAATAGAGCATGTCTGGGATGTGTTATAGAGACATTTTTTGCTCATGTTATCTTCCTTAAAATCGTAATGATTTGACAATGTATCTTCTTTGATAATGAATATAGATTATGAAAAATGTTATTGACGATTTGCTTGTAAGTATGAATCATTGCTGTCTAGAGTGCATTTCTAGCATTTCATCTAGTAGAAATACTCCCATGCCCTACTGATGAATACTTGTAACTAAATTTTTTACAGTACGAGTTAAGGTCGTTTTTGTCTATACCCTGCTTATTTAAGAAATCATTTTTGCTTTCGTCTGTTGTCTTCCACAGAATTGACATTTTTCTCTTCAACAATCCATGGCAATTTCTTGGTGTTTCAACAAATTATTTTTATTTCCTTACCATTCCTCTGTTTGTTGCTTTTTTGAGATAGTTTGTATTAATAATTGAGTAAGACCACAACTATTCTATATTTAAGCAAGTTCCATTATTAAACTTTCAAATGAATATTCGGACAAAATATTTTTTTAAATACTAGTGGATACTATCGTGTACAATGGCAACATATACATCTAAATTAATTCCAAACAATTATGGAAAATGAAAAATATAAATAAAAAATAGCCCATTTAGAATTTTTTTTTCTGAATTTGTAATTTTTATAAGTAAAAATTTCCATCCCCCTTTCACTTTTTATGTAATAAAGGAAATGTTAAAATAAATTTAATAGAAAAATCCGAACATCGCCTTTGGATCTTTCTACTCTGGAAATTTAATTAAAAATCAATGAATTGTGAGCATGTCCAATAGAACATTTTAAATCAAGCGAGAAAACTTATTTTGAAAGGAAGATCAGAGAAAATTGAAAAAGGATTAATGATAAGAAGAGATTTATTATATAGTTTATGTTCCACAAAAATTAAAATCCATTTTACTTTATTTTTCTGTTTCAATTTTATAAGCATTTCTTCTTCTAACACTTAAATTTATTATAGTTCGAAATTTATTTTATGTTCATAATTTCCTTTGTGGTATGTGTTCAAAATTTTAAAAATGGATTGAATAACATCATTCCCACCCCTTTCTATTTAATGTTCACACTCCAGATTTTAAATAGTTTCCATTTTGCAATTTTCGAAAAAATAGAAAAATATTGGATGTAATTAAATATTAACTAGTTTTGATTCAATGACTTTCCAAACTTTAAGTAATTCATAATAAGTTAATTTTTTTTTGTTTTTCCCTTTCAAAAAAGAGATTGCAAACTTATTATTTCATTTTTTGAATAAATTGAAACTTTTTGTTAGGAATAAGAACTCTAATCTGCGATCTTGTAAGTATTTTGGAATCTAAATGGACAGCAAGTTTTTCAAATTAAATATTTTAAGATGATAATTAATATAGATTTCACACATTATGTTGAAATGCGTAAATTATAAGAATTAGAATTAGTCTAAACTGTATAAAACATATCAAAAAATTTTTTTTTAAATTTAATAATTTCAGAAATTGTACATTTATGAAAGTTTAATTTAATTAATAATTAATCTAAACACAAATGTGATTTATCACTTTAACATATAGATTTTCAACGTGGGCAATACTGCCTGTTTGTGGGCGTTACACTTTAGGAGTTGGTAGAAGACCCAGAATAAAATATAGGACACTTATATGGTACAGAAGGAAGATGTTAGACACTAAGTAAATAGTCTACAATAGTGTTAATATTTCGCGTAACTCCAACACACACAAAGGGAATTTATAAATTTGATTTTAAAAAATATATTTTGTTATTTATATTTGAAACAGTGATTGTTATGAACCGGAATCAAAGCAAAAACACATATTTAACTGTTTGTAAAAGCGTTTTGGAAAACAACGGGATATTCTAAAAAAAAAAAAATAATAATAATTGAAAAAGGTTGAGAATCTATGCTTAAAGAGAATAGGTTAGACAATCCGATGATAATTAGGGGACTTAAATTAGTGGATTTAAATGAATAAATTCACACACAATCAATATAATTTACTTAAAATAGTATAGAATTATTATCCACTAATAACTTTTTATTTCTGGAATTTAAGGCATTTTATTAGAATTTGAGGGAATTAGTACTAAATTGTAAGAATTCAGTTCGAATATAAACATTTCAAAGATGTCTATTAAAGAATATTATATTTTATATTCGTATTAGGATTTTATTTTAACTCAGAATAAAAAAATCATAATGTTTGACACGTTTGAACTGAATAACTTGATGGGCAAGAGTGGTAGAAAAGTTTTATTTTAATACCCATCCCTTATTGCCTTGCATTCTGACTAGATAGTGGACTTTATTTACATACAGCAAAAGCAGAAATAAGAAAAAGTTCCATGTACTCACTCAAACAGTTTTGCAAATTGAAAGCTTAAATACAACACTAATCTCCATTTTTTTCTGTAATGGCTGGGATTGAATCTAAGACCTTTCACTCTGTAAGCTTTTTCTGAATACTAGATTAAAGTGAGCTTTAAATTAGTAGAATTAAAAATTAGCGAAATACTTTAACATTCTTCTCAAAATTTATGTGTCGTTTTTCTAAAGAGATAAATTTAAATTTAATTTTAACCATTGTTGATAAACAAACGATAGATGATCTTTTTTAATTTGCTATTGATATGTGTTGGGTAGGTTATTAAAAATTTCTACAGTTTTTTATGTGTGGTATACAAATGGTCAATCAATTACCTTGAATGTTTTCCTTAAATGCAATAGTGTGCGTGAGGCTCATACGTTTTCAACTGTCTTTAGCTCTTAGGATATTCATTAATACAATAACAGTCCCATCTATTATGATATTCATTAACGAAATATAGCTGAAATTTTACTTTTGATTAATCCTTTTATTTTGGTTCATCAAAACCCAATCTTAAAGCTAGGAGAAGTGATAAATTCGAAATACTATTTTGTCCTTGATTATTAACAATATATGTATATTGCAAGTCTTTTTCGATGAATTTTGTAAGTCAACAAGGAATTTGTTGGAGTGGGTCCTTGGGAGTTTTCCTGATATTTTCGTTTGAAATACAAAAAATATAGCCCGTAATCAATTGAATATTTTTCTAAAAGGCAGTAAGTGACAGAATGTTCGGAAAGAAGATAAAAGTTTAAAACTTGCAGTGAGACTACATTAAACAAAGTCACAACACCGAAACCATTTTTTTCATTTTTTGTTTGCTGTCGCAATATCAAACGTAGTTTAGATATAATTCTTAGATACAGATATAGTGGGTAAGAATATAATGCAAAATATATAAAAAAAACATATTTTTTTGCAATAAATAGTAATAATGCAATCTCCTGAGTTGGAATAATATGATATCTTTTATAGAAATTTATAAAAAGAAATAGAGTAAAGCATTTGAGGATTTTATTTTATAAAATTTATGTACAAAATAAATTGTATTATTTATATTATTTTGTCCGCAAACATTAAACATATAAGAAATATATTGTTTTATAATTGACATATATTTAATAAATATAAAATTTTTTTATGTTAAAATTGAAACGTTTGAGAATTTCATTTCATATTGTTTTTATAAATTGATTTTGAAAAACGTTTTAATGAGTTCTATTTTGCGATACGAGAGTATCATACAAAAATATTAATTTTTTATCTGTTAGCATAAAAATGATTACACCCTAATGATTATTTTTAATTACAAATAAAATCATAATCGTATTATTTAAACAATTTTATATTTTATAATAAAGGCTTCATATTTCTTTTTTAAAATAAAAAATACACAACAGAATTCACTGACAATTTTTTTCCATATTCTTTCAGCCGTTTTCGAAAATCAAATTTATTGAAGCTGAAACTTAAATTACATGCAAAATACTGGAAATAACAACAATTGCAACATCTAAATTCGACATGCTACAATGCGAGATACAGTTGTCGTTCTATTTTTTACTTTTTTGCAGCACAATCATGCAAACAGTTTTATTTGCATTCCAAACGTTTCCCAAACGTCTGAAACTCTTTGATTCGATTTTGACTTTGAAACGTTCTTTTTGCAAGCCCCTTAAAATGCCTTTTATCCAAAATTTTATGTGTGGCTACAATACATTCGGGAATTTTTTTTTAAAGAAAAAAAAATATTTGAATTTGTAATGCCTGTTATCTTGAAACAGTGCATTCCAGGAATTCTTTTTCGCATAACATATTTCTATAATTTAATTTCTTATCTTATTTCGCGCTTGTCAAGGTGTAACTATTTCAAATATCATATTATTACACTGTTATGCAATTGTATCTTACTAGCTAAAATCCACATATTTCTCGTGAAGAAATTGATTTAAGCATAAAATATCTGCTGTAACTTTCGTTACACACAATTATTATACATTCAGTTTATATCTGAGAAACGGAGAGAAAATATCGTGTATCATACAATTCAAATGAATCATTTTATACCTTCATATGAAATAATTTATCTCATTGAATGTTTGTTGTCTGAATGAAACATGGTTTAGGTAACAAAGAAAAAATGTGAAGTTGTTTCAATTTTAAATTGAACATTTTCACTGTTGGTATGGTTCTGTAAACGATACTGCATTTATGGATTAAATTAAAAAAAATAGGATTATTGTTTTAAAATGAAAATTGAAAAAATTTATAAAAATGTTCTATTGCTTAAAAATACTGCAATTTTCTAAGCCCTTTTTTCACTTTACACATATTGCATTGATTTAGATAACAATGCAAAATATCAAAATGTTTTTATTTGCATTTGCATATTTCACTGTTGTTATCGTTCTAAATTTTACACATTTTGCATTTATTTAGATAACAATGAGAAATATAAGAGTGTTTTAATTTTGAATTTCACATGGTTCGAATTATTCTGTAAACAATACTGCACTTATGGATTAAATTACAAAAATAGAGTTAAAGTATTTCTGTTTTTTTAAAAAGAAATGTTTTGAAAAGTAGCGTAAAAATATTCTATTATATAAAAACAATATACCTTTCAAATACACTTTTTTTAAATTTAATAAGTTATTTCATTATAAATGTGTTATTTGAGTATTATATTTTCTCCTAAAACAGATAATGCACATAAATTTTCTGTTTTTAATGTGACTTCGCACAAATGAGTTCAATTCATTATTATAATGTTATTTAATTTTTTTTAATAAGTTCAAAATGTGTGTTAATTTGTATTGCAAGACGATATACTTTTCTGGATGTCCTCCAAATTAAGTATCAAACCTATAACAGAAAAGGTATAATTTCGTGAATACTCCCCAAAATTATGAAAGATATTGAGCAAATCAATATTTATAAACCTTGAAATTAAACTCGATAATAAAATTGAACACACTTATTACTTGAAAAATAACAAAATTATTCAATAATAGATATGTAGACATACTTCTGTAGAAAATCAGACAAAATTTTCTTTTCTTTTACTCTTCAACACATTTTTTGGTGATTGATGATGTTTTGTAATATAGACATTGAGATATTTTATAATGTATGGATTATCCGTTCTAGGATAATTTCGAGTTTATGACATTTGTTAACATGTTTTATATATTAGGTTAGGGAAAAAGAAATCATCATTTTTGCTTAAGTTTTAAGTAACTTGTTTCAGCTTCTCTTAGCATGAAAAAGTTTTAAAATTGTTTTAAAATATCTTTAGGTTCTAGGAGATGCCGCGACTGCTAACAAGCAGTTATCGTCGATTATGTTTGATATTTTATCAATGATTTCAACGACGATGCTTCTGTGCACATAACTCCTGTTATAGTATCAAGACCATTACACTATTCACAATTTCAAATTCATTGCTTGTATTTTCACTTTTATTACAGAAAAATTGTAAAATGCACTTAATTTTCTTTTTATTGAATTCAATTTTTAACACTCCTTAATTCACAAACAAATGAACCAAGCAAAAAAAAAAAAAAAAAAAATCAAAAGAATTTTTTTAGTGTTAAATCACCCTTCGAACGAGAATAAATCGGAAATTTCTTAATGGATACTTTAATATCGATCACCGTAACTTTCTCTAATGAAAATATAATAGATTACTTTTCCCCATTCTAATATGTATGATTATAGCAAGTACTGCATTTTAATCTTTTTAATGTTAAATACATGTATTTGGTTGAAAAGGCAATTGTTTTTCATATTATACACAATTTCAAATTAGCTATCAATTTATTTTATTATTAGAAAAATATTGCATAGAAATTTGATGATTGATTGAACCTTCTAGGAGTGCAACTGTATCTCATTATCAAACTTCTACTTTTATTTAAAATTTACAAATTATTTTAATCTTGATGGAAAAAAATGCTTATCATCACATTTCCTCTTTTAATTGATGAGATAATTAGCATGTACAACAGTTCAATTGAATATTCGAAATTGTTGGTGTCTTTTTAATCGTAATATTTGATTTCATCAATGATTGATTTGCTAATGAGCTACTCTCTGAAAATATAAAAATGAAAATAATTCCTTGTAAAAATTCTCAATTAATTTAAAAACAATTATTACTCTATTAATTTAAAAATAGATCTTTTTTCATGAATTTATTTTATTTATAATCAAATAATTGATAGAATAATTTAATAAGTAAATGAATTCTTATTTCATTTATTGAAAATAAAAATAACTTTGACTTCTGATTTCAAAGAGGTTGAGAACAAACGGACGTGTTATTGAAAAGCTTACTTGTCGATTTCTTTCTAATCTTTATTTTTAGTAACTCGAAGTCTTCATTTATAAAAAGAAACAATTCTCCCCGCGACAATGAATTTCGTCGCTGCCAATAACAATCCAATGAATTCCGGACGTATATGTTATTATCTTTTCTTCCAATGAGTGATAATCGTTAAACAACTCTTTACGTTGATGCCGCTCTGAAAGAAACGCAATTTCAACTTTCTTTTCCTTCGCTTTAAAATGTTTTTTACAGTCTCCAACCATCCTTTTACAGTTAGAAACAGGTCGCAGAAATGAGCGTGCCGCAGCTGTAGATAATTACAGGCATGCTCACTTCCTCCACCCTTTTTTGCTACAGGCCTAATGCCCTTTCACTGTATTATTTAGCGATGGGCCGAAATTTTTACGAACAGTCCATCATTAGCGATGGATCAATGAAGGAAAGGCAGCTTGTGGAATATTCATCAGAGTTGTTAACGTATTAATCAAGTGGTATCGGCACACTGAATCGAAGGTTTGATGCCCCTGGAAGTCTGTTTTCCCTGCATTGGCTCTGCTTAGTAGTGCTTTCCCTGCATTGCTCCAGTCCTTAGTCCGTTTGTAACTTTGACTGATTACCGGGAGAATCGATTGTGTCGATGCAAATGGAAACATTGAATCCGATATCGGAAAACTACGGAGGTTGTGTACGATTGTATTGTGAACGAATATCTGGGTTTGTTCTGAAAATGAATCAAACTGGACTCAAAAACATGCCGGGAGCGTTGTTAAAACGTGTTGCATTTTAAATTTATATAGTTGGAAATGTATAATTTTCTAAGCAATAGAGGTCTGTCATAATTATTTCAGTTATGATAACGATATGCGTTTCATTTATTGCCTCTTCATTGTTACATTTTGTGTAGGATAGTAAATTAGTTCAATATCAATTTAAAATTGTGATTGTTGACAACATTTCTATCATTTCATCAAAAATATTAAATATACATTGAAAGATATTTGTGCTTAACTTTTGTTAAATCTATACTTTTATTTGACTTGTACGATTTTTTAAATTTTACAAATCAATTTACTTTTAAGCAGATGCATTATATGAGGACAATTATTAATATATTATTACATTTATATATTGGCTATATTATAACGGCTATAAAGGCTATTTAAATTTATAATTGAAAATGTATAATTTTCTAGATAATATATTATGTCACTTATTGTAATTTTTTAATATAAATAGGGATGTAACATTTGTTACCATTCTCTAAGGGTACTAACTAAATGACTATTACCAACAGTTTAAAATTATGATAAAATGCAGTTATCGCTCTCTATAAAAATTTCACTACATACAAATGAAAATTTTTACATTCTTACAATTTCCTGTGATTAAATTAATCACTGCATTTGGTGTTTGCACGAATTTTTACAATTGGCAAACAAATTCACCTTGAAGCCATTACTTTTTTAAAGAAACTTAAGTAACATAAGATTTATAATTTATGCATATAAATTAAATTTACATATTAGCCATTATACAATAATAATATGCGAGATAATATGTAATTTTGATAAAATATCTTCTGAAGGAATAGAGATATGAAATGGATATTTACATAAACTTTAAATAATTGAAATAATTACAGTTTCGAGTTTTAAAACGCGAATTCTGCAGACATCTAGAGCAAAATACTTATTATTATTAAAGCCACTTATAAATATTTGCGAAGCTTATATTGTGAAAATATAAATGATTTGACTTTGAAGCTAAGTACTTTGGAACTCGAATAAACCTATCTTCCATTCAAAAATTTTCTTAATAACGTTTAATTTCATATGCTTAGTTTGGAAGCCATTCTCTGAAATCATATCACTACTTGTACCTGTTCAGTAACTTCTTGTAAATGATCGAAAAGATCTGAAAATGCTCCACTTGTATATCATAATTTTAATTTCAACTACAATTGAAAATTATATCTTTGAACTGTAGTCATTTGGAAAGATTAGCCACTGTTGAAAACGGAGGTATTTCGTGTCTGCCTTAGACATGCATTTTTGTCGACGGCATGCTTGTGAGTTTTTCGGGTTTCCTCCCTTGCTACACTTGAATTCAGCCCACGATCTTAAAAAAAAGTCTTTCCAGAAAGCAATATGTTGTGGAAATTGAAATGCCTTCTTGCTGCCTTCAACTGTTAAACTACTCACAACGTGGTGACAAAAAAATATTGAAATGATATTTTGTAACAAGTGGCAATTTTACATATGATTGAAAATAAACAAAATCGCTTCTTCAAACATTATTAAAATATATGTTGCTTGTTTTGAAGAATTTGTTTTGAAATAAAAATAAATACATAAAGAAATAATTAAAAAAATATCATTGAGTAATTGATATACATATGTTTATCGTTTAAATAACTGGTTCATTGTTATTTCCATTATGAACTTGGGACGATGAAAAGCTTGGGAATAGAAAAAAATCATTAAGTTATATTTGTAATTTTCTCCACACTGCTTGTCTGCTAAAATAATGCTGATAATGAATTATTTCAGTTTTTAATTAAAATGTATTTATTCCTAAACATTGATCCGGAAACTTAAATGTAGAATTATAAATTTATAACTATTTTTTAAAAGTAGCGATATTAATGTAAGGAAATTTTATATGTAATTCAAAATTTCTCAAATTCATCTTACTTAATGTGTAGTTTCTTATTGCTACAACAAGGATTATAATACTCACACTATAATATACTTTTTATAACTGAACAATAGCCTTGTTAGTGTAAATTTAATTAGAAATTTTAGATATATATATTGCCTTTATAGTTCTTGAAACTAAATTCGTATCTTATATTTTTTTTATTTTATTTATCTTGTTCATGTATAGCTACTTATTGCTAGAAGAAGGAACATAATACTCACACTTTAATATGCTTTTTATAATTGAGCAAGTTCACCATTATACTTAATTTAATTAGAAATTTTTATAGATCTTGTCCTTATAATTTTTAAAATTAAATTCGTATCTTATATTCTTTTGAAATTAAATTCACATGCAACAACTCTTTCAAGTTATTTCCATTATAAAAAAGATGATTGTAAAAAATATAATTAACAATGATTTAATTGTTTTTTTTTATAATTTTTAGATTTAAAAAATTCATCATTATAATTTTGGTCATAAAGGTATAGTTTTTATATTTTCTATTATTTATGCATATGCATTACGTTATTTAAAATGTTAACCATTGTAACGATGCATTTTTGTACAAATTTTTAATTGATGGTCTTTATTAATACCGCATTTTCTTTTCAGTTCCCATTCTTCATTATTTTCTTTCTTTGTAATGCATTTTTACTTTATTTTTCTTAAAATTATTTTCTTATATATATTCGCAGAATTTTTTTATTATTTTCCAAGCAATTTGAAGTTTTTATCTATTTAGAATTCGTTATCTATTATCCTTATTTCTTGTTCTTATTACTTTTGTATAAAAATAAGATACAGTCGCGGTAGTTATACATTCTTAAAGCTAAGTTTTTGTCTAGCAATTAAAAACATAAAAAAATAATCCTGCTCAGTTAAAACTAATATTGCTTTAACTGATGAAAATTTGCTGTTCTTTACAATTTATAAAAAAAAATTAGCGATGATAAATTAAGCTCATTAAATCTGAAAATCTCATTCCTTAGAAACATGAGTTTCTTTTCTTAAAAAAGCTTTTTTTTAGTGCATCGTAGTTCTAAGAGAATAAGTTACTTCTTAATCCATGGCGATGCTTCATACTTAAAAAAATTAAGTCATTAACATTTTGTTGAATTTTAATGAAAGTCCATAACAGTATTATTGAACTTTGAAAAAAGTACTCTATTTGTAATAAGAAAAATTAGTATTGCATTTTTATTTTTCTGCATCAGTCGTGGTTATTCTTTTGTGTTAAACGAAATTTGAAACCTTTACTTCTGATCATATTTTATTTTCTTTTTAAACATGTATCAGATTATTTCTAAAGAAAAATTCATAAAATCTGATTAATTTAATTCTATTTAATTTTAATAAATTTTATATAAATGAAATGAATAAAACATTATTTACATATTAACATTTACGTTCAAGAATTTTCTAAATTAAGAAAAGTTATTTTATATAAACAGGGAATTTTAATATATATATATATATATATATATATATATATATATATATATATATA
>JAPDSC010137899.1:437002-500473 GCA_026290005.1 Latrodectus geometricus
TATATATATATATATATATATATATATATATATATATATATATATATGAAGAAAGGTATATATATATCAGAAGTAAAGGTTTAGATTTACTACTGCGATTTAATACTGTTTTATATATATATATAAAATCTAAAACAGTATTTCCAAATATTTTTCCATAATTATGAAGATTACTTTAGGTGTGTGATTTTCTGTTTACATAAAATATTTTTAATGATGCATACATCTGATTTGCATTTTATATATAAACTGAATATTGTATACATCAAGCTGGTATTAACATTTTACATGATAATTATATATTATTTTCTTCAATTAGTAATTTTAGCATTTTTATGAAGGCTGTTGCTCGAATAGAGAGGTTAATGAAATTGATTAAGATAAAAATAATAAGATTCAATAATAAACTGGCATCGAATTTGATAATGTATATTTTTTTAGGACCTGTAGACATTTCTGATTAATTTAGAGGGATATTTGAATTTGTGATACATAAAAGAAAGCAATATAAACATAATACAAACGATTTATTTACAACCATTTATTACGT
This sequence comes from Latrodectus geometricus, assembly GCA_026290005.1. Taxonomy (NCBI): domain Eukaryota; kingdom Metazoa; phylum Arthropoda; class Arachnida; order Araneae; family Theridiidae; genus Latrodectus; species Latrodectus geometricus. The sequence goes on from JAPDSC010137899.1 coordinate 437,553, forward strand.
CGTATATCATTAAGAAATTGTAAAAATAAATGTTCTTATGTTTTTAATAAAGAAACTACATATTGAAAATTTATTTAATCAGTTGCAGATATTTGTAATTTTAATTTAAAAAAAGATATTTTAATTTATATTATATAAATGAAATAAATAAATACAATGACATAGATCAAATAGCTATTCTAAAGTGCGACGAATATCATTAAAAATTAAGAGTGCATGGAAACATTCTTTTGTTATCGAAGTAACTGCATAACTTATTTGTAATCAAATAGTCTCATTACGAGCCATTGATGGAATAAATTTCTTGTAATAATATATAAATCAACTTTGAAATAAAGAGGATAACAGTTTCTTTTTCGTCTCTTGTATACACTTGAATGCACTGAAAAGGTGGAGCATGTGAATTTCCCTAGTTTCCTGCCTTGCGATATGTGAATTTGACCAACAATCTTCGAACAGTTCTCTCCGAAGGCATTGGGAAATGGCTCCACAAACGGCTTACACTGTCTAGTATTAGGCTATTCATAATGACATTAATTCACTTTGACGACAGTAATAATAGAGTTTTGATAAGATCAGCTTTGATAAGATCGCAGTCTTTGGAATTAAAAGTGCTCGTGAGCTTGGCAGTTTTCTAGATTCTCTTCCTTATATGCAACTCATTATCAGAGAAAGTTTTAGATGTTCGAAAAATTTTCTCTATCGTCAAAAGTTTTTAGCTTATTTTTTATATCGTTATCAGAGAAGTGGGTATAGACGTATTGAAAATAGAAATCATATTCGACTTCAGAAATTTTAAACAAAAAAAGGTTGACGTGACTGCTTGTTTGACAACGTGTCTGGTTGTATATGGTGCTGATGTAATTTTAGGTGCTGTCTTTGTATTTTCATTAAAATACTTTGCAGATCTCAATTAATATAAATAGTGCAATTCTAATAAGATGCATGTGTATATATAAAATAGCTTCACTATACTAACTACTGTTTTAATTCAAGTTTTTTTTAAATAATTGTAAAATAAGTTTTGTCTTACAATGTGGCAAATTTTCTCAATTTCACAATACATAAAATAATCACGAAATTTATAAAACTAGTTGAGATTAGTCACCTATACACGTGAAAAAATATTGTGCTGTGTAATTTAAAGAATAAATATTCAATTTACATCAATACATATTTATTCAGATTAAATATTAAATCACTTATCACATATTTTAAGCGCTTGCTTCCAAAACAAAAGCAATGCATTTATCGTAAAATTCTTTTTAGAATTAATCAACTTTTCCTTATCTAAATTTGAATCGCAATTATATTTATGAGGAAATTGATTTCGACAAACAGTTTTGCCTGAATGAATAACTCTTCAGTTTATTAAATTAATGAAGGAAAGGAGTTGCGAACTTATTCAAATTAAATATAATATTTAAGCACTTTTATATAGCGATGCAGCTTGTTTGCACTAAACATATTCTTCGCCGCAACGCGAGAAACAATCCCACATTTTAATTAAAGTACTTCAGTGTTAAACAATCATATATGCCTGAGTTTTACTTCCTATCTTTTAGATAACATTGAAAATCTATTTGGATTTAAGGAGTTACTCTGTAACTTGATTAAAGCATAACATTTCAGATACAGAATATGGACTGAATATCGAAAGGATAATGATTACATTTGTAGCAGAACTTATTCATGTAATAATATTTGCTTATTAAATTTGTCGTTTCGAAATATGGGGATAATTGTAATGCATCTCAATAACTGGTTTTAGTTTCATAATTTATCGAAACGAGAATATGCGTTTTAATCTTTAAGAGCTTTCTCAGGCTTTTAAATTAATTTGATGCATAATAGTTTTCTCATTTTTGAATAAATTCTTACAGTGTCGAATTGTTGCTATATACACATTGTAATAATAATTACCTTTTTATTCCTGGCTGTTATATAAAAACTTAAACGCATTTAGTTTAAATTGCGTTCTTTAAAACATCATTTAATCAGGAAATATTATTATTATTATTTTTTGCTTAAGTTTAGTTTAAGCAAAATATTTGACATCGAGCTATACTTTGCTTAAGCAATAAATAATTTTTTCGGGTAAAAAGTTATTTGCTTTTCTTTAATAATTAAGTAATTTGAATATATTTAACACTTTTATTTAATAGTGTTCACTTGCCGCCATGTTAAGAACTCGGAAAAAATACCTATGTTATAGCTATCGAAGCAGAAAGAAAAATCTTAATCAATCAATGTTTAATCGACCAATATTTTTTCTTCCAACACTCGGCTATCTCTATTAATCTTTCTACATTTTTTTCAATACTCAGCTACTAGGTATTTGAATTTACAGTACTACAAGTGACAGCGATAATGGCTCCCTTACCGATAGGCATGTCATAGTGACACCTAAAATTGGTGAGTCTTCGTAATGTAGAAGTAGGAACCAAGCAGAATATACCCAGATTTGGTATATTCTGCTTGGCCACCCCAAAAGTATCATTTCATAAGGAGGGCATTGAGGCATCAACCTATTCTAAGTGCCCTAGTCACAATTTGTGAAAATGACTGATCTTCGGTTGGGTCGGGATTTGAACTCACTACATTCCAAGTGCATCTAGTACAGTTCTTTCGTTAGATTTTCATAAATTCTATTTGAAGATATTTTAGAAAATTAAGTATTTTTAGCTGTTCGTATACAGCATAAATAATCTACATTATCAAAATATAAAAAAAAAAGTTGTAAAAAAACGGAGAAATTATTAAAAAAAAATTTTCCTTACAAAAAATGAAACCAAGTATAAAGTTGCTCTTCTTTTTAATTTTCATAAAATATGATACATGGTTCAAAAGATTATACTCACTTTGTGTTAAGAATAGATTGAAAGTTTGTGCAGTAATTAAATCCAAAGTTTGTAACAATCTTTCAAGTAAATAATAAATGTTTATCTCTTAGAAGAAGGTATAACTATTTGAGAAATTTATTCTGAAATTTACTTTTTTCTATTTTTATGGTACTGTAACAAGTAAAAAATATGTTTCACTTTTCCCGTACATATTGAATTCAATAAAATAATCTGACTTTCTAGTTGTTACTTTATTCGCTTTTTTGTTTTTTTTAGAATAAAAAAGACTCACTTCCAAAATTCTAGACTCATAGACTTTTTTTTTTCCAAGAGTATCGAAAAGCTCCACTTTCTTGAAATAGCATGCAACATTGGACGGGTAATGCCTTCAGCATTGTGAATACTTTCAAGCTTTAAACTGTAACTGTATTTGGATGAAACGATAAGTTTGAGAGGTCTAAGACTAACTGTAACCAAGAAAAAGGATTTTTTTTTTGTGAAAGATTAGGCTACTTGAATGCCTTTGGGTGTTTTGAAACTTAAAAAATACCAAGAAAACTGTATCGTCAGAAATAAATAAACTTTGAAACAACTCTTTGTTTTACTCAAATGTTTTCTTTTTAATATTCTTCTTGAAGATCATCTATATGTTAAAAAACATTTCCTTAGAGACGTTAAAAATGTGACAGTAATACCCTTTTTTCTAGATACAGATGGTATTTTCCGTAAAATATTTTTTGTTTCTGGGGATTGTGTGTAGTTGCTTATAAGTAATATATTATTTTTTAAACCTATCTTTTTATTTATTTCTGTCAAATTTGTCGCCATCAAAAATATATTTTATTATTAAGGAATCATTTAAAAACATCAAATCAAAAGTTTTAAAGTTTAGAAAAAAATATTTCTTCAGCTATTTTATTGTTAGAATAGTTTATAGTATTGTTAGAATTTTCTCCTTCATACTCCTTTCTTATTTATAATTTTAATTGAAAATCCCTCAAGATAAAAAAATAAAAAATAAATAAATAAAGACAAAATTGTGAAAAATTTTTTTGTTTAATATCTATAATTTCAAATTTTTTTTGTCTTATGAAAAATTTAATTTCTTTAAAAATTTTATTTATGCTTAAGTACGTTTTTTTTATATAATATGTTATAAAAATCGCATTTTTCATTAGTTAGATATCATGGATATCATTTTAAGTAGTAACTAAACAAAAACAAACTAATGAATTTTTCAAAACTCATTAGTTTGTTTTTATTTACGACATTTCCTATTTTTTTTTTTTTACAGATTGGTGATATTTAGAATTTCAAATAAATATTTTATTTTTGTAAAACATTGTGTTATGACATTTGCATAGTTATAATGTTATATTATTGACAGTTTATTGTCAACTAATTAATTTTGGAAATATTTTTGAGTTGCATTATAGACAGATTTTCTTCACCATATGGCGTTTGTTAATATTGTTATAATAATTTTTATAACCTAGATTGATGATGTACGATCTTTAAAATTGCATACATGGGTATGCATATCTATCGTCATCGTTAATTTATTTTTGATAAAGATAATTATAAAGTTTAAAAAATGTATATGGACAATTTATAATTATCATCACAACTGAAATACGTATTTTACTTTCGACTTCCTTATGTAAATGTTTCCTTTCAAGAGCGATCCAGAAATCTTTGACGATTATTTTCACTCGATAAACAATTTACTCTATCCACTGAGTTTCGAGGTAATGTATCCTACTTACGTCACGTGATTTAGAAAGTCCATTAACACATGTAGTTGGAAGAGCGTCATTATCCTGCAGGAGTTCATACCTTGGCCACAGAACTCAACATATTCCAGGAAGAAGCATTGATTTCACTTAAGGGTAAAAGCACTTCCCTAGCACCGAATGCCCCCATTCCTGAAGGAGTGCTTAAACCAATCGCTAATTCTCCATGCCGGGTGGGGGGTTGTTCCAACACTTAATTCCCCATTAAGCAATCGTAACCGCTGATCTTCCGAGGAGATGGGTGGTATGGGGGCTTTCCAGACCACAATACCATTAATAATCACTGGCAATTAATGTCGGGGGTGGCTAACCTGTAATGAAGACGGAAAAGCACCAAGCATGCTCTCCCTTTTCAAACTCAGCTGGAAATAAGGAGCTGAGGTTAAAAGTGTTGGCGAGATGAAATTAAATATTGTCTCATTATGGATCGGTGGCTCTGATGATAAATAAGCGAGTGCGCGGTGTTTTAATCCTTTGGATTTGAAGAATGAATGCGACAAAACGAAGAGTTTAACTTGTGAAATTCACCAAATGAAACTCCAAATTTTATTGGCAAAGTTATGGTGTCATATCTATGTGTGATTTCATTTTTGATATATTGGTGAAAATTTGTTTGAATATGCGTAGTGCATTTTATATAAATACTTTAAATCCTTACATTTTCCGATTTTTTTTTTAATAAAAATGATCACAATCTCAAGCTGTAATAGGAATTTTGAATCGCAATTCTTGCCTCTTGTGAAAAAATTTCACATAATAATATTCGGAATTATACATGTCGTAAAAATAACCTCAAAAATTTTTAAGGTCCAGTTTTGATTATCGTTGAATTACCTAAAATTATTTCATTTTTACAAGTACAGATTTATCAAATATTTTTCAAGTCCTGTTGTAAGACTAAATTTTTAACTATTATAATAGACATACTAAAAAGATAAGCAGGAAGAGATAGATATATTTCATTATGAAAATGGAATTACCATGATAAGCTATATTCAGTCTTTTTATTGGAATTATTTAATATTTTTGATTGGAAGTACTTTTAGAAAAAATATAATTAAAAAAATACATAATAAATATATTATTATGAAAATGTAGAGCACAATTGTAAACTTATAAAAATCCAGCTGAAGATGAGTATTTTAATTTTATTGTTTAGCCAAATTGATTTGCATTTATTAATTTTGATTGCATTGAATATATAATTGTTTGCTTTAAATTTATAAATTGGGGAACATATGAATGTATTGTATAACATTTAGTTGGTATTGCACAACTTTGCTACTTAAGATGGAAAATTTAATTTAGATGCATTAATTTGTTGTACATATGCGTTATTTTTAAAAATATTTAATTCTTAAAATACACACAAATGCTAATTAGGTTAAAAATTTATTAATTTATGTATTTAAAATTCGAAATTAAAAAAAAACATATTATTAAAAGCTAACACACATCTGTAAATTAATGTTTGTTGGCTTTTATTAAGATATTAATTAAATAAAAAATACATTTAATGATAAATACAATCAAATTCTTTTATCATTGATACATTTTAATAAAACTTGTAATCATTTTTAGTTTTCTTCAGAATTTCATTTTATTTTTACAGGTAAGAAAATGGAATCTTTAATTAGATATGATTTTCCTTAAATATTTATGTTTCTTTCAAAATGAGGTAAGTGGCAAATTTTTAGCAGAAATATGCTTTATAAAAGACTAAACATTTATTATATAAACTGATCATGAATTATTTTTGTTATTTCAAAATTCTTTATAAAAGTTTAAAACGGATTTTTTTTTTTTTTGTATTAGAATTTAATTTTTCAGATGGGAAATTATTTTTACAAGATGTGTCTGGAAAAAAGTCTCTTCAGAATTACATTATTTTCCCATTTTTCTGATGCTCTATTTTTACAAAAGTAACACAACAGAAGCTAAATGGAGGAAAGAACTTTCTTTCGAATTGGTGCGAAAAAAAGTCTATTTCGAGCAGTAAAAAGAGGAAAATCCGATAAATCCCGAAAATCTTTAACAAAATAATAGATAACGCTTCTGCCGGTAAGAAATCAGCTTATTTCATTTCAAGAGGAAAATAAGCAAACACTAATGGCGGCAGCGAGACAAGTAAACGTTCCGAAAATCGAAGCCGAGTGACGAAAGGTCCCCAGGTGGTGCAACTCATCCCAAATCTGGGACGACAACAGCAGAATCAAAGCTCTTATCTTTCTGATACCCTCCCAAAAGCTAAGAAAAATAAGACGCGATTCCAAACTTTGGGGAATCGCCTGCACAGCTCCCGGGTTGTCAGACGAAATGATTGAGCAGTATCATCAACTCAATAGTTCCAGATTTCCCTCTCTGCCTAAATTGTTGGTCGGGAATCGATGCGGGGTGTGCACCATCTGCAATTCGCAGTCGATAAATTTGCCTTCCAGGCCAAACTTCGTTTCATCTCCGACGGGAGAGGTTCAAAACTCCACCGATAACGACCAACGGATCCTTGAAAAGTTTTCTTTTCTGTATCACAAGATGGTGGATTTTTCTTGTTGAAAATTGGTGTTTTGTGATGTCATAACCTACCGCTCTCGTCTGACGTCGATCGTGGATTTTAGTTCTTGTTTATAAATCGGAAATATTTGATTCTTGTACCCACTTTTTATTTTTTGTAGCGAATGGCTGTTATCAGGTATTAAGATGGATTGGTTTGTGTTTCCACAGATTTCCTTCGCTATTGTTATTACTTTTTTTTTAACTTGATTTCTCTTTCTTCCGATTCTACGCCCAAGATTGCCTTCGAGACGTTGGCTGTATTGATGGCGATAAAGAGTTTTACTGTCGTCCCAAACTCTGGCGAATTTCTTCTTTTTTTGGCGATTTTCCTTCTTGTGAGCTCTGACGGAAACTTTTTGCTTTTTAGATCTCTGAGGGATTTTAGTTTGAAGTAAAACAACGATGTTTTGGCAGTTTGAAAGCATCGTAAAAACAGTTTCTTTTTCTAGTGATTTTGATTCTGAGACTTCTGTACCATTTTCTTGGCCATTTAATTATAAACTCTTATTTACATGGAAATATATTAAATGGAGGCTTAATAGGAAGTAAAATTTATAGTTGAGAACCTTCACAAATTCCATTCAATAAAAATTAATGGTATAGTTTAACCTTACGTATTTGTATAATAATAACTTACAGTTACCTACAGCTTTGTTAAATTTAATAAAATATCTAAAGCCATATAGTTATTAAAATCTTTCTTTCAGAATTTTAATTTGAAATGTGAAAAATATTTCATCTGAAACAATTATATAATTTGTTTTACTCTAAGCTCGTATTCATGTAAGCTTTAATTTATCATCTATTATTCTAAATATGAAATAAAAAAAGTTATCACAGAAAATGTTTACAACTCTTACATAATTTTTAATCAGTTTCATAATAATTCACCTAATGAATTCTACGAAATTTTAAATACATGGTGAATTTTAAGTGAAATCTGTATATTTATTTCCTTTTAACGGGGCTATTATAAGGGCGCCTACACAATTATTCTGGAAATCTGCATCATCAGTAAAAATTTTAATCAGTAAAGCAATATGATAACTGTTTTCTTTTTAAATTTCTATGTTTATGAAAACCTTTTTCGAATAAATTTAAAATTATATTATTATTTTTTGCTATTTAATTGTGTTTTTATTGGTTTTCTTATGTAATCATCACATTTTAGAAAAAGTCAACTCTTGCTCTGATGGAAGAGAAAACGTATCTGTAGTACTAATTTAAAAACGTGACTCTGGTTACTATATCTTACCTATTAGATCATAGCTAGCGTCCTATTAGTGTATCTCGTCAATTAGATTATAGCATGAATCCTTTAGTGTATCTTACCAATTAGATAATAACATGAATGCTATTGGGGTGTCTTACCAATAAGATTATTGCACGATTTCTTACAGTGTACTTATTAAATTATATGCCGAGTTTTATTAGTGTAAATTATCAATTAAATTATAGCATGAGTCCTGTGTTTGTCTATTTTATTTAAACTGTAGCATAAGTCCTATTAATGTCTATCTAGCCAAAAATCTGCTTTAATATATCTTTTAATTGGTGTTTAAAATATTGTTGTTGTTTTTCTTTTATCAGTTTCTGTTATCAAAGTATGGCGATGATACAATTACATTTATCCCGGTATTTAAAAGTGAATATAAAGAAAGAAATCCCTCTTTACATATTACTTTAATATTTGTAGAGATACAATTTTACCGATAATATTTGTAGAGATACAATTTTACACTTAGTGTATCATAACCAAGAGAATTTAACAGTGAATATTTTAACTTGTATAGTCATGAGGAAATATTAAAGAAAGAAAATGTTGAGTTTCACTATGTGTTCTAAGTTTAAATGAGCTTCACGTAAAGAAATACTTTATTTTAATAATAGGGCTAAGCTATAAAAGAATAAAAAATAATATTGGATTTTAAACCTCATATTCGAAGCAACTTCACTAAAGCAATATTTTTTAAAAAGAATATTATATGTATTTTTTTTCGATCGAGTGCTTCTTAATTGAAGATCGTTCCATGTACATTAAAATTACACTTGCCAATAAAAATTATAATAAACTAATACTGATTACAGTGCTTTGTAGCACACATTACATTTTAAAAAAGCTTCATAGTGAAAACATTTATTTAAAGATTAAATTGTTGTGGGTAACAGAAAACAATGCTGTGGAAAAACTTAGTGGAAACTAATGCCTGAAAATTATTTTAAAGACATTTTAAATATTGTCTACCGAATGGACTTTTCTTCGACACTCCATGAAAAATTCAACATATATTACAAGGGATGAAACACAAAAAAGTTCCAAATACCTTTCCCGACAGATGTGAATGCAGAAAATAAGAACACAGTATCCATCTCCCATGGTTCAAAATGGTTGAGTTCGAAACCAGTTTCTTCCATTTCGAAGGAGATGATTTGAATACTATGCTATTGTAAACCAAAGATTGTACCTTAGAAATTGAAAGCAGTTTACATTTATTTTATAAGTATTTTTTATGTGAGATTCACAGTGGCCTAGTAAAAAGACTGTTTTTCGAAATGAAAACTAAGGTTCGAGTCTCCTTCTTGTTAAACAACGGACTTTTGTGCTTCTTCTTTCTGTATAAACTACTGTCGGAATTAATTATAGGTATTCCGTGGATTCTTCTACAACATGTGACTGAATTACTGTCTATGAGAAATCTTTCTGAAAGGAAATGAGCATTGGATATAATACAATTCCTTATAATAACTTTCAGAAGGTAATCTATCCACATTCGATGGCTACATATTTTCATCAAATAAAATGCACAGGAAAAACCATAGTAGTAACAATTTTTTTAAAAATGTACTTCCAAAAATTATTTTTATCAACCATAAGATATGTGTTCTTGACGATGTAAAGTGACATTTATTTAAATCCATAAAGATATACAGTGAAACGATTTTAATGAAGAATGATGTATTGATCGTTCCGTTTCTCGAGCCATGGCTAAATAACGTGCCATATTCTCCAATCCAAGCAAATTTGAGTTGAAAAAAATATTTATATAATAGATGCGAGAAAGTAGATATCAAGTGAAGGCTGCTAAGCAAACGTTACGCCCCACAACAATCATCCTTTCTTCTGCAAGCCGTTTCCGGCTGGGAACTGCAGCACCTTGCGCCCTGCTGCCACCAATCAATGTTGAATCTTCGAAGAAGGAGTAAATTTTAACCCTGGAGGTGGCAAATTTCTCGAACAAATACGCTGAAATAATATATATCCAGGGGAAGCAAGAAACATCTTTTAAAGAGTGCATGAGTAATTAGGGGGCTTACGTTAAGCGGTGTAATTAGCATTAAAATTAATCGCTGGCGCGAAACTAAGGAGGAAGAACCGCCAGAGAACTTTGTTATTAATCAAGTGATTTTAATTTCTGCCCTTTTAACTCAGCATTTCTCCTTATTCTTCGGGATATTTTTAAGAAGGTGAGGATGTTTGTTTATCTGCTGCGCACAACCGGAGGTAAATTTTGTTTCTTCGTACCATTCCGTGCCAGGTGAATGGAAATGGTCGCTTTATTCTTGTGGATGATAGGACGAGAACGTTTTAAATGAGTTCTGCTTCGTAATTAAACTCAGGGAAAACTCATTTTGATTTCAACGTGGCATGATGGATCACTGAGTTGAAATGACATCTTTGTTAATTTCTTAGTTGTAAATCTGGATAAATTATATTATTTTTAGATAAAATTCGAATGAGAAATTGTTTGATATAATCATGAATTTTATCAAAGCAGAGGAATTTTCAGTTTTGTTTGTTACGCTTTCAATCTTTGTGGTGGAAAAGATAACTAAAGTTTCTATTAATTTTTATCTTCATGCTCTAACTAAAGATCATTGACTCAACATATGAATTTGATATGTTGCAGTGAAAATATGTGTTGTAAATAAATATTAATTATTTTAATAATATCTATTTCAATAACTTCGTAGTTTTGAATCTTCATGGTTGCTTGGCATACTGAAGTACAGTTATTTGAGTATTTTGAAGTTATTAAATATTTTAAAAGTGTCAAAATGATTGCATGGAAAAAACATTATATATATATATATATATATATATATATATATATATATATATATATAAAGTAGTGACAGAATTTATTTTACGACAGTTTTATTCTTTACATAAAAAAGCATATCTCAAATTATTTTTCTACATAGTTCCAGTCAGTATTAAACAATTGCCGTAATGATTACCATATTTTCTATACCTTCTTTATAAAAAATTCTCATTAATGATGATAACATGATGATCCAAAGCTCTTGATAAAGCGTAAAATGTGCAAAAAAAACCCCTAAAATTAAAGCGTAAACCGTAAAAATAAAGCACCTTAAATGCAACACACTGAAGTAAGCATGCAAATAACATGAAATGTATAACATACACTAGCGGAGGTGAGATATGCAACTGATTAGAATTTCAACGCAGGCACACATCATGCGCGTCTGTGACCAACACATCAAAACGATATATAAAGGCTTCGAGATTTTGAAGTTTTCAAGTTTAACAAGTGGGTTTTTAAAAAAAAAAGAAAAAAGAAACGATAAGTTATGCCTCGTAGAAAACAGTAGAATGCTCTGAATTTATGATAAAATGAAATAAGCTTGCTGAAATTTAAAACCAAATGGAAATAAATGCAAAATTTCACATCTCTCTCTTTAAATTTTGTCTGTATTATTTTGGGTGGCCACCAGTGTATATTATATATTTATAATTATATTATAATTTTGTTTTCGATTGTTAACTTCAGTTTATAAAGACATGCTAATTAAAAACATTTTTTCAGTTTGTTTTTTGTTTAGTTATTATTGAAAAAAATATGTCAATTTTTATGCCTGTAGAAACATACATAACTTGCATGCATGGTAAATAGTGGATTTCCTTTAGTGCTTTAATCTGTTTCTCATCTTTTACATTATTTTATTAATTGATATGTTTTATAGGTTCCTTTTATTTAACTGCAAAATTAAATTCTAGGAGAAAATATAATTGCATTATTATATTATAGATAGAAGCAGATTAATTTTAAGCAATTTTAATATAGAATATCTTGTTGTTAAATTTTTTTATTTCACAGAACATAGTTAAATTTAATTAGTGAAAACTTCCAAAAGCCTGAATCTCATAAGCAATTTCTGGAATCAATTCAATCAACATTTTAACCTCCACATTTGCATTTTTAGAGCTGTCGAAATGCTTTAATCAATGTATCCGAAACGATCTCATTGATTGCAGAGTTGCCCTTTCGGGGCATTAAAGCACCACAGAAGTGTATGAATTGTCAACAGCTCCGAGTATTAACCCGAAGCACTGATAGTATAATTGCGTCCTCCATGCAAACTGGCGTTCGCGTCCTCCATGCAAATGACACAGGCTCCCTTCCACAGTAAACCTTTGCTTCGGAATACTAAATGCTTCGTTATCTTGATGATATTCGGGACTTAAGCAATTTAGCCATCTCCTTCAATGACATGTGAGCAAATGTAACTATTTGACGTAGAGTGGAAATATTTTGACCTCAAGTTGAGTGAAATAATTTGCCATTGATAATTCTAAGAAGCGCGCAGACTGTTATGCAAGGAGCGCAGTTCTTAATTAGAAAAGTTGGTTACTACTCTATTGATATTGTTTCAACAATATCAATAGAGAGTTGGTTATTATGAAAATGAGATGCTACACTTTTTGAAAGAAATTTAAAGCTCAAAAGATACTTAAAAAATGTACTTTGAGATCGTTACTAAAAATATTTTGTAAAAGTTTAATACAAAAACTTAGGAACAATACATATTAACGGTAAAACATTAATGATATTACATCAATGGTAAAAGCTTGGTTTTCATTCAATTTATTGTGGTTAATGACGGTTATTGAGAAATACTGTGGAAAAAACAATTTTTTTAAATGTATCCTTTAATACGTTTCAATTGTAAAATGCTTTTAGATAAACAAGTTTAATAATTAAATATTAGAAATAAGTAATATACATTAAGTTAAAAAGTAAACCTTACAAAATTACAGTTTTTTGATTTGTTATGTTTTTGCCATTTTATACGTATTCTAAAAAATATATATTTATTTATGTTAAGTAAAACTGTATTCCTATACAGAGGGAGAGAGATATTTATATAAAATAAAATTAATAATAAGTAAGTATTTTTTCAATAAAAATTTTTATTGATTAAACTTCAAAGCCTATTTAGTAATATCTTTCTATGGGTATTAAAATGTTCCTTAGCAGTGTTCAGAGGAACACTCTGTATTGTAAAATATTTTGAATAAAAGGAACCTTTTATGTATAGAAATGAAATTTTGATAGCTTACATATCAAAAAATTGCAAAATTAAACAATTGGTTTGATAACTGCCTAATTTATCTTTAAATTTTTTCTTACATATTTTTTTAAAATTATAACTACCAAAATTTTTATATATGTTTTTTTGGAAATTTTATCCCAATATTTAAGTATATGTTATTGTTAAAAACGGAGGTATTGGTTACAGTGATAAATGTAGTTTTTTTTACATTTTATTGTGGCGGTTTTTTTTTATCAGTTTTCTTTGTTTTATTACTTGTGCCATATGTGAATATATCTAATTATTTGTGTTTGCTTTTCTGAAAGATGAAAAATAGTATGTTATATAAGAATACGATTTTATGCCCTATCTACTCCTTCCAATTATTTAAAGCTCAAACTGAGATTTTTTTTTCAATTTTATGCAATTGGGGGACTTAAAAGCAAATATATAAATCATAGTTAAAGTTTAATTGCAGTCGTACAAATTTTATTTTAATTTAGTTAAATGTATCAAAATTATTCATTGGATAAATCTATGATTTTAAGTAAACAAACTTATTCAGCAAATTATTAAATAAAAATCTGAAGTAGAATGCTCTGAATTTATGATAAAATGAAATAAGCTTGCTGAAATTTAAAACCAAATGGAAATAAATGCAAAATTTCACATCTCTCTCTTTAAATTTTGTCTGTATTACAAGAGCTTAAAAGTCTAGATTTAATAATGCATCATGGAAATCGTGAACAATGCAATTAGATTTCAATATCATAAAACTAAGAAAATCCGAGCTGAAAGAATCTTGTGCATTTGATATGTTATTTGATATCTTGTGCATTGGATGCGTGGGTTTGTTACTGTGGGAAGTAACGAGTAGGAAGCGAGATTGAGATTTGAGCATTACTTAAAATACTTTTACGATTTGTTGAGAAAGCATTTATATTTAGCTTTCTAAACATTTGGATTTATTTTGGAAGGAAATACTATACTGTGGAGTAAAGAATATAAATGCAATTTCTATAAAGGGGATTCAGTACAAACTATGGAACATAAATTTAAATTTTATCAATAATCCAAAAATTAAACTAAAAATTTATTTAAAAGTAAGTATATTTTACTCTACATATATCAAAGTATATTTTACTCTACATATATCCATGAATCAAGGCCCCCTAAAAACTGGCGAATGTTTCGCAATTTTAAGCGACAATCTCCAAAAACGTTTATCCTTGTTATAATATTTTAAGATACAATGGATACTACTAAATTAATCACGTACTCACTTAAATCAAATATCAAACTCGGTATCTTTTGGTTATAGATGCCTTTTCGAAAAAAAGTAATGCCTTTTTATTCTCTTATTTACTGTGGATCTTTTAATTTTCAGAAGCAAATCATATTTGCTTTATTTTTTTGAGATAGCTTGCCACATGTTATTCTTACTGCTTGTAATCATTAAGTACATTCATTCTTCTAGAAACTTTGAATCAAAATCGAGTGATTAGTCGACAATTGAGCTGGCATCATTCTACAGCGCATAAAAATTGAGGAATATTAAGCACTACAAAAATTTACTTGAACACCCCACTCTCAAGTAAAAACAGAGCTTAAGGAAGTAAGCTTAAATGTTGAACCCGAAACCTTCTGATACCAGAATATTTTTTGACAGTGAACGATTGGATCTTGAAGCAAGAAATTGATTATGTTGTAAGCAAAATTAGCAATTAAGTAAACTAAATCATGCGCTGAAAAATATATTTAATCAACAGTAATAAATGGTTTATAATTATATTTTCAATTAGAAAAGTAAGTAAGAAATAATCATAAACTATTCATTTAAATTTAGTTAATTTAAGATTAAATGTTCTAATAAGAGCTTATTTCTTTTCTGAAAATAAGTATTCTGAAATTCATATCATCAGTTTGAGTAATAGCAATTTTAGTCTTTAATGAAACTAAATATTCAGGGAAATTTTGTTTTATTTTTGATAATTTAAAAAGCAGATTTCATTACTAGTTGAAATACTTAGAAATTTATGTCTATTCTACAAGAGATATCTACATCTAAACTTCATATTGTATGAAGTCATTTAACCTTTTCAAACAAATATTTAAGAAATTTAATTTGTATTAAATATTTAGTAAAATATAAAGTGGTTTTAATTATAAAATATGAATTAGTTTTCTTTGATAGTATATAATGACTAATTAAATACTAAATACTCTAATGTGATTATTCTATAATGGTGAAGATAATTAATTATAGTTTCATTACGTCAGCCTCTTATTTCCATATTATCTAAGCAAGCTGTGTACTCAACCAAATTAAACCTTTAAAAAAAATCGTTTGTTCAATCTTTTCGAAATATAAGCTGATTTTAGCTACCAAAATAAATTAACTTTTTCTCGCGGTCTCTATTTTTTGATAATCTAAACGTATTTTATCTCTAGTTGAATTACATCAAGAGAGTTCCAGTATTCTTATTCTATCTCTGAAGATAATTTTAAGCTGATTATTTTATTTTGAAGCTTATGATGTCTCAGCACTTAAGTTTCATACTGTGTCAAAGCAATTTCTGTCCTCCTTTGTATTTTGGAGGGATTATATCCAATAAAAAATCCCTGAAACATCTTTCTCAAACCTCAAATCGTCCCTCCAATCTAAGAGACGAAGCATCTTCTTCACGAAGCTGATCGCATTTTGGACACGAAAACAGAAAACTGGGCGAACGGACAGGGGAAAAAAAGAGAAAAAAAGAAGCATCTGCAGATAAGTAGCTCCACTGAAACAAAAGCAAAATTTCGGAGCGTAAAGTAATTCTGCAAAGGATAGCAGGTATTCTTCGTCTGAGAAGAATAGAGATGGGGTGAGCGTGGGAGGATAGAAAGATCGTCCACGTCAGCAGTTCTTCCCCAAAAATGCCCTCCTTTTTTCCCCAATCATCTTCTGTACTAGTAGGTAACGTTTATAGAAAATGCTCTTTTGTTTTTGACCCTTTTTAGGAAATAGAATTCTACCTTCGGAAGATTAGAATCCTCTTTTGGTGGAGAAGAGGTGATATGGCGGAACTGGGGAAGTGGGTTTCTTCAATACTCGAGATCGAGATGAAGTCGAACAGAAAAGATTTCTTCTACCCTCCCTTCTCCACTTTGAGTGGAAGAATTGTTTTTACCGTAAGGATTGTTGAAGAGACGAGCAAATAAGAGGGAAAAAAAGGAAATTATCAGAAAAGTCTAAGTATCTCTCCTTTGTTGGACTAATCAAAACGGTGCCATCCGTTATAGCTTTTTAGTTAAGAGAAGTATTCATTTTCACCAGAAGAAATTCCCCTTACTTCTTTTCTATTATATACCCAGGTATTTTTACATTTATATCTTAGTATCTCTACACTTATATCTTATATTGCATTAAATAAATTACTTAATGCGAACAATCCTGACAAATGAACCAAAATGTTCGTAATATAGAATTCTATAATTTAATTAATTCTTTCTTCTTTGATTTGGATTAATGAATTATTTTGATACCAATAGTGAGAGAGAGAAATTGACGAAAGGAATACTTCAGTTATATGAGGTAGAGCATATTCTACTATTTGTAATTAAATTTCTTAAGTTCTGAATAGAAAATTAATAACTTTTTGTTTTGTTGTTATTTCTGTATCCAAAACTAGGAGATAACATATATATTTGCATGAAAAGTACTTTCTAATTCAATACTTACACCAAAAGAATGCATATTAATTAATGTAATTTTTTTTGATAAAAGTATACGATATTTTCTTAGGAGCATGCAGCTTTCTCAATTCTTTGTGTAAGGTATAACACTCTATTTATGACAAAATGTGACCAATTTAAAAAACAAATTAAACCTTGAAAAGTTTCTATTGCTAAGTAAAGTTATTTGCGGCTAAAGTTATTTATCATTTTTAGTTATTTAGTTTATTTTTCAAAAATAACTGCTGTGAAATGACTATATTAATTTTTAATTAGATAAGGAATATATCAACACTGTTTCTTAATAATATTAATATAGTAAATATATATTTTCAGAGATTTTAATATTATTACAGTTTTTTCATGAATGTTTATTAGGATTAACTTTTTGAGTCATTCTTCAACAAATCCTCTACAGATGTGAATGTTGTTTTGATAGTTAATTCTTATTTTGATAAAAAATTATTGTCAAATTATGTTTTATTTAAAAATAAACAATTTTGAGGGTATAACGTCGACTTTCTGTGAGACATCTGCTTTAGAATCAAATAATGGTTACAGAATAATAACTATCGAAAGAAGATTATAACTGCAATGGTTTTTTAATGATATTGTACTAAGCATAAAATTTTAGAATAACTTGGTACACTTGGTAACAAATAACTTGATTGCTTTTGCGTTTCTTAAATGATTCAATGAATCTTAAGACTGCAATTAAAATTGAATAAAGTAAACAATTTGCAAAAATATTTATGACCCGTTTATTTGTTAAAATGTAAATAAATTAGATTATAACTAAGTTAAGTCTATTATGTCTCTATGTTTAAAACACATAATTCAATCTTTTAGGTTCTGAATGGACATTTTTTTATTTTATTTATTTATTATTTTTTTTTTTGAATATTTTCTATGTCTAAAACTAAAAGTTTACCTTTTGATATTTTTTATTTTTATTTTAAAAATAATCATTTTCTTATTTTTTCTAATTAAGGAAAAGTTTCAGCTTTCACAACGAAATTAGATCCATTTGTGTTCATTTATAATTTTTTTCGAAATGAAACTTCCTGCTTTCGGTAAATATCCAAATGACTTTTTATATAGAGTTTAACTGTGTATATAAATCGCAGAACTAATTACATTTTTGTAAAACCTGAGAGAGTTAAAAAGTTTGGTTATTTACATTAAAATCAAAAGAAACACTTTCAAAAAGGACAGCAATACCAATAATCTGTTGCAATTGTGCTTTATGCAGCGCTCACGTATTAAGAAAGTAAACAAGCTCAATAAGCGATTTTAGTTGATTTTAGAACAAATCACTTATTACGAAATAAAAGTAAGTTATCCAAGCTGCTGCAATGAACTCTGGATTCAGCTGATTCTTCAATTATTCATGGATGATTTTTCTGAGTATTTTTAGACTATCTAAGCATGATAACTCTCTGTTTCCAACTCTATCTACTGTAATTGAAAGAGATTTTTCGCATGTTCTTCCCGGGTTACATTTTTGGTATAAACTTTTCAAAATTAACTAGAGGGCAGCATGCTTGGTTGACTTCTTATTAAAATATCGTTAATTTTCTGTCATCTACCAGTGTCTTTGATGCCGTAGTTTCTACTAAGTACGATTAATCGTTCATTAATTTAAATTTACACTTGAACCCTCTCCGGAAAGTTGTTAATCTAACACGTTGTTTTCTTAAAGTTTTCAACTAGTTTTAAACCTTTCTTGGAAATCTGAAACTCTCGCTTGTTTCTAATTCCAATAGACAGTATAATTTAGATGTTGTTAATGCTATAAACTAAAATTTCACATATTTATTTTAAACTTTTCTCCCTGTAAGAAGTTAATAAATAATAACAAAATTTAAAATTTCTAGACCAGTGATTCTCAAACTTGTTTTTTTTTTGTCACGACACACTTTTAATGATTTCAATATTTGGTGGCACACAAAGAAAAAAAATAGTTTTAAAACTTGCTTATAATTAATAAAAAACAGATGTATAAAACAGTTTTTGATTATAACTTTGAATGCAAGATAATATAATATGTATAAAAACAACACTTACTATTTTTCTTGTAATAAAAAAAAAACATACTAAATTTTATTACATACGTATTTAAAATTTGGCGGCACATTTTATGAATTTGATGGCATACACAAGTACACAGTGGTTGAAAATCATTGTTTGAATTTTTCATTTAAGTCATCGATAATTTCAGCTTCGTAAAATCAGTCAAATTTCTATTTGCATGTTATATAATATCACGCATAATATTTTTTAAAGGAAAAAAGAAAATAAGAGAATTTTTATCTCTCTTTTTAAAGGAGAGAAGAGTTTAAAATATAGAATTACCAAAATTTCCATTTGGATTTATTGTTATAATTTTATATTGATGAAAATCATTACATAAAAAACAATTTAAATTTTTAAACATATAATTGGTAAATCATGCATTTGTTGATTGTATTCCTTTATTATAATCTGAATTAAGCTATAAAATATATACAAATTATTGAAATGTAATTATCATTTATGGAATTAATAGTTTTATAAGAAAATCATAAAGTAAATTATATAGAAAGCATTCCAGAAATCACACGATAACAAGAAATTATCTGCCAAATACTAATCCCATTTATATGAATTAAATAGCTTGTAATTGTTTTATATTTTTGTAATGTTATATATGAAAGTTACCTTAATATCCACTGATGGTCGATTAAGTTGTGCGGTGACTTCACTTACTATCTATTTCTTGGTAGTTATTAATGGTCTTTTTATACACAAATATGTAGGAGTCACGGTTCCAGCAGCTAATTGTGCGATAACCGGAACCAATAAGCGTGTTTGTGCGAATGAATTGCAGTAAATTATCGGACTGACGTATTAATAGAAACTCCCCGAGATTAGATAGACAATTGATGAACGGACTACTAATGGGCTGAGAAAGGCCGGGAAAATCAATTGCTTATCTTCAATTTCATCTCACAGTCTGGTGCTTGAGCATTTAATTGATGGGTTCCGTTCTTGATGAAAATTGGAATCCTGCAATGGGTCAATGTTATTCTATGCTGTGTTTCGCTCTGTTCCTTTTCTTGCTTTCGTAACCATTCTGTTTTTATCGAACGAAAATGGTCATAGATGATTGCATTCTATTGAGTGCATTTTCATGACCGACATTTATTTTTTTATATTAACATGTTCTATAGAGGTGTTTCGCATTAGAAAAAATAAATAATAATAAAAATAACTTTGAAGATCAGTTCTTAAGCCCTGTCTTATACACAAGAGAGGTCAATTTTATTAATTTTTTCTAATAATAATTTTTGAAATAATATTTTCAATATTAATTTAAGTGTTTTGATATTACGCGCATGAGTATTATGGTTATTGAGCATAAATTTTTGCTCTAATGCAAATATACTAAAGTCGTATTTATTTCAGTATATTTTCTAATTTTGGTTAACTACAATAATAGATACTTAAATTTATCACTGATCTGACGGAAAATATTTAGGGGAGTATTTGAATATTTTTAAAAAAGAAATATATTAAGCTTTTTAATGAAAAAGTGCATAATGATTTAAGAAACGAGAATATTGCTTAGATTGTGTTATATACTTATTTCGAGGAAAATCCAAACTGCATGATGACAATTTTTGTAAAGAAAAGGAATCCTTTTTCTTCCGTCTTAAGGCTTAATGACACGTGATCTGTTGTTGAGTTGTCTTCCCTCACTCCCTCATCCAAGATGTATGAAGGATTTTGTAAATTCCACGAAACGGACAAGAATTGTATATTTTTAAATCTGGGGAAACAAAAATAAGGGAATAGTTGTGTTTCTCGGCATATTTTAAAATATGTTTTTTATTTTTTATTTATTTTTCACGAAAGTGAAAACGGAAACAAAAAGCTGAAATATTTGTAAAATTTTTAGAGATTTCAGCATGTCAAAGAAAATATATTTTTTTCTATTCTTGTATTCAGTCATTTTGTTCGAAAAGAAAAGAATAAAAAATGAGGGGGGGGGAACACAGAAATATTACGTAAAATAAAGAAGTAGGAAGAAAACAAAATCACTTTTCGGAACACGTAAAACTAATTTTAAGATTAAGAAAAAAATAAAACAGTGATAAGCATACGATATTAAAAGACGCCAAAAACTTCAAAAAAAGTAAATAATAAAATATCGCAACTTATGGAATTTTGTTTTAGATAACTTTGGGCATTTTTGCAAAAAAATAGTAAAATTGTATAGTTTTTCATCTTTTGTATATTATACGAAATACTATGAAAGACTAAAATTTTTTCTTTTTTGTTTTATTAGACAATTTTTTTCCCTTTTTCATTTGATAGCGCTTTGTTTTACAAAGACTCGAGGGAAAAACAAATCTTTCCAAATAGCAGATGCCAGGAAAACAAAGAAAGGAATAGCAGGGAGAATAATAAGTAGGGAAAAAAGTTAGGGATTCAGGGAAAAGCATCCAAGGGATGAATAAAGGAGTAGTTGAGCGGAAAAATTAAATCCAAATACCCACTTTCCTTTTACTGGGTGCATTTGTTATTTATTCTTTTTTCCCCTAAAAAAACGCGAGTTCGAGAAAACTCAACTTGTTTTGAAACGCCTTCTTTTCAGTAATTCTCTTCCCCATGAATATTGTTTAGCAAGTGGGTATTCTTTTAAATATGAAATCCGAATTTAGAAATTTTCCTTAGAAAAGGATATACATCTTCATCTTTTATGAATTTAAGAAATACTGCTGAATATATAATCATGTACGTTTTTCAATAACTCTCAAAGTGATTACAAACGCATAATTTTTCTTGCTCTTTTCTCTGTCTTTCTTTTTTTTAAAAATAGCAACATTTTTTTTTCATTTATAATGGTTCCTTACGTTTTAAAGTGATTAAAAATGAAATTACTTGCATTATTTCAAATAGATTTATAAAAGTGAAAATATTTTCTAATAAATCCACCTAGTTTGGAATATTTTTATTAATGGAAACATCGACAAAAAACGGCGTGTTGTAACACCAAAAGTGAGAGGGATTTTGAAACTTAGAAGCAGTAACCAAGTAAACCAAGTAAAAGACCCTGGAGTTTGATTTTCCACTCATAGTAAACTCTAGAAAAACTTTTGAACCGCCACCTGATTTACGTGCAAAGTCAACATAGTGAATATTACAGATTTCCGGTTGCGTCGAGTATAGATCTCGCTGTCTTCCGATATGCAAAACAATCCTACAAACAAGACATCACAATATGAAAGAAAAAATTCAACAAATGAGGAAATAACATGTCATCCAATAGGTCCAAGGATGTCTAATTGGTTACGATGTTCGTTCTCGTTATCGGAAGGTAGTGAGTTTGAATCCTGATCCAATCAGAGGTCCGACTAGCAGCTAAAGCATGATAAACATGTCTTGGTCATGATGTTATCCATGTGAAATGATATCTCTGAGGTTGGTAGTCCAAGTATTGAGGTCTTCAGCTTCGTCCCTGCATTTCAATTACAAGTATTCCCACCCTGCTGTTTCAGTCTAACTGGTATAGTCCAACTCAAAGCTAGTATAGAGATACATGCCGGGTAATAGAGTAACTGCAACACGTCATCCAATTTAAAAACGAAATAATATGTTTTCATACTTATTAATATCTGTTTCAATTAGTTAATAATTTAATACAAAAGATAATTTAAAACATTTAAAAATTATACCATTAAAAAATACACTTTAAAAATAGAATAATTTTCAATAATTTAAATTCTTGTTTGTAATTAACATAAAATAACATTGTGAGATTTGAATTACAAAGAATAAATCGTGATAGCTAAATTCTACGCTGATGAAAAGAAGTTATTTGTATAGTGTAGAATTTCGCTGTAAACATCCTAAATTCGATCCAAATATGTGATATGACTTTAACATTTATTTACTACTGGTTTAACCTGAAAACAGTCCTATTTTAAAATACTAGAAAATTTTTAAATTTTAATTACATCAATTCATAAGTTATGACTCTAACATGAAAACCCAAGTATAATTTATAATTCTATGGACCTAAAATAAATATAATTCAATACAAAAATAGTTGATGAAGAGAAAATATGAAAGATGTTTATATATTTTTGTGATATATGTGAAAACAATATAATATATTTGTAATTTTAAATATTCTTCTCAGGTAAAAATTTTATTTAAAATTATAACTATTGTTATTTAGAACTAAATTATATAGAAACATTAGATCTTCTGGCAACTATAATATTATATTTTGAATTGGTGTAATAAAATTGGAATCTTTTTTTGAATATGCAGTTGAAATTAACGTTCAAAATTTCAAATGAATGTTAAGAATTCTCTATATCTTAATCATATAGGAGCTTTTTTAAGAAGTCATTTTTAACCATTCTTTTACCATGTCTTTTTTTTAATTTAAATTAATAATTGCTTTTAGTGTAATAAAATAAAAACATATAATTTAACGAAACATAAAAATTCTGTGATTATTTTGGAGTTGTATTTTGAAATAAAAAGTGATTGTATTTTTTAAATTATATTCCGGAACAAATTATTTTCTTTAATTACCGGAAATTAACCATTTGAATCATAAATTAATTATACCATATTTCTATATTAAAATTGTAGTTTAGTTATGTGATCAGTGGTCAGGATTCTTTCAAAGTATAAAATTATAATTAGAGTTTATATATTATAATTTCCTCATTTTCATTTAAATCACAAAAATTAATCATTCATTTAATCATAACTTTGAAATTCTTAAAGAAAATTCGACTTCATGTAAAAAATATTTTGCATAAAACATCCAAACTTAAAGTAAGCATTTATTCTAATCCCAAGCATGAGATATTTAAAAAAATTAAACTTTTTGCAAAATATATTTTTCATAAAGTATTCAAATTTAAAGCAAGCGATGATAATTTTTAGCAAAACAACTAAAGAATGTATCCTTTACATAAAGTTGTAAATAATTTTATTTTTTCTTATTGAAAATTTAAAAGAATTTATTCATTTTTCGTTACGATTTGCTTTAACGGAAGAAAGCTCCCTTATTGTTTCAGACTGAAAACGCTATCGCATTATTTCGTAGAAAATATTTGTTTCATGTAACTATTTCAACAATCTCACATATGTATTAAAATTCAAACTGTTCTGTCGTTCTGCTACGAGGACGCCATCTCGTCCTCTTTGTTGGCTGGATGTCAAAGCAAAATTTCCCTGCTTTATGTTTCAATATCAATTCTAGTTTCTTATAGCGATGCATTGAAGTCATGAATTGAAGTTAAATAGTATGTTGTAAATATATCAAATGTTTAAACATGCAACATTTTCCCCCTTTTTATATAGGTACATCAACTTTCTAAAAATCAATACAGTTTATTGAAAAATGATTATACTGTTCTTAACATTATTTTGATATACGTATAATTTTTGATTTTCCTTATCTTTTATTCCTTTTCCTTATCCTTTAAGAAAAACTTATCCAGCTTGTTTTCCCAATATTTTTATAGGATGTAGTCCTTAAAAGGATAAGATTTCTACAAAGGAAATATTATCTTAGTAATAATATTACCATCTCAAACTTTAATATGTTTTCACAATAAATTAGTTTTACTTTTACATTAAGCTATTTTGGCTGTTAAATTATATTTTGCTAAATGAAGTTGATTTTCTTTTACTGATCAAAATGAGTTTAAAACATCTTTTAATACAAAATTGATAATTATTTAAATTTTTCTTTACTTAGTTGATTATTTGATATTCCTATATATTATAACGAGTAGGAATTTCACATAATTTTAATGTGCTAATTCAAAGTTATTCGAAGATATAATTTTGGAATAAAGTTGAAACTCGTGTAATTCTAAACATACATCTCTGATAAAGAAAACTGTTTTATTCTGGATATTTTATTTTGTTCTGCAATCATTCGTTTAATTTAATTCTGAAACACATTTTGAGGAAAGAAATATCCACTAAATTATAAAAAATGCGAACGTAGAAAAAAAATTGCTCTACTCGCCAATACTATACGAAATTGGCTACACTAACATTAATAATCCACCCATTCCTAATAAAGTATTACTACAAATTCCACTTGCAAATGTTTCAACTCAATCAATCTCATTACTCTAGGCGTCAGTGGGCATCGGAATTGGTGAAATATTTTATGTAGGAACACTTTGCGGAAATGAGACCTCGGTATCATGCTAAAGCTCCCTGTATGCACCCGCACATCCTCCAAGTGCACGATTGCGCATAAATCTTTGCCGGCCACCCTTCCTTCTCCACACACAATCGATGCTATAACCGCAGAAAAGACATTTTATTTCTCAGAAGAAAGCCATTTTTTTTCTTTCTCTTGCTAAGTCGTATGGAAATTTATTTCCCTGGTGCTGAAATACCAGAAGTTGCTTTTTTTTTGTTGTTTCATTTATTTTTAAGTCGTTTTTTAACTGCGTTATAAGGGGTGCAATCGATCAACATATAAAAAGGGAGCTGCGTGGTACATTTGGGGAACAAATTGTAAAACAAACATTTTTCTTCTCCTAAACATCGGAATTTTTCTCTTTCAAACTTGCATGAGAGGAAAAGAAAAATAAATCTGTACTTTCTTCTTTTTCATAAAGGTGTGTTTTTCTTTGTCTCTTAGAAAAAGCGCAAAGGTCGTGATGTGATAACTGAAAACTGATAAATATGGATTTATTTTAGATGAAAATTACTGTACATGAATAGTGTATGTATATTTGTGCACATAATGTATTTAAATTCACATATGTTCTCTCTTTTCTCTTCATTATAAAGATAGCGACATAACAAATGTAATAAAAAAATTTTTTGTTGAAATCATATAGAAAGAGAGAATTATTTTATTGTTTTCAACATATCAAATCATATTTTAGGACAAATTTGCTTTTGTTATTCTTACGGTAATTAAATACAAAAATATTGAAGCTATTCTAAAATGTTATGAATTTTATTTTAATATTGTGTGAATATAAATTTCTAAAGCATTAAGAGCAGAGTTTATATTTCATATAAATTAAGAAAATTAAATATGGTTTATTTCATTTAACCTATTGTATTTTATTGTGCACACAACAATTTTTCAATATTACTCTTTTACACCTTTCATACGTTACTATATCTATCTTTTTTCTGAGAATAATATTTTATAAATTTAGGTGGACAGCTTTGAGCCTCATGCATAAATATCAATGGTCGTATTAATGTATAATTTATCTAACTGTTAACATTCAACTACAAAGTAACAATCTATATTAAATAAATTATGAATACAGAATTTTATTCAAGCCTTGGATGGCCTCCGGAAAAAAATGGCCTATGTTCGCTCTCAACAATTGTTGAAAAAAAAATGTATATTTCTTTTCTATATATACTTTCCATATATATGTTTGAGTGTGTTTCTCAGAATTTCTCCAATTTGGAGAAGGGGGAGTTTCTCTAAATTTTCTTGGTTTGCGTCTTTGCGATATATGACAACTTTTCACTGTTGACAGAAAAATTTCTCAGAAAGCAATGATTCGTATTGAATGTAATTATATATACATACATTGCACGATGATAACCCATCAGGGAGAAGAGACAAGAACTACAGTGCCCATATTTGTTTTCTTGACAAAGGGTTTTGAGGTGCAAAACATGTATCCCGGTAAGGTGATATTTGTAATTTCGTTCTTTTTCAATGTAATAATTTTGCTCACACAAAAATTAAATTAATGATAACTATAATGAATTATCAATGTTCACATCATTTGCTTTTTCTATTTAATTCATTTTTTAAAAATCGTATCACAAAACTTTTTGTACAACTTTAGTATAAGCTTTAATAATTTGACTTTTAGACCTTTACGTAACATAAGATTTCTCTTTTCTGACAATTTGTAAACTGTCTTTTAAGTACCCGTTACAAAGGTCTCAAACCTAATTGCACAATGCCATTTCTCTAACAATCAACTAAAAAAAAAAACGTAATCCGAAGAAACAAAACTCCCTTTTCAATCGATTAATCTCCAACAAGAATCTTCCTTTTCAATAAGAAATACTGAGACATGCCCTGTAGAGCTTGTTATTGTCACGGGCACGTTAAGGGGGTTAAAATCTCAGTCGGTGCGGGGGTGGAAGATAACACTGACAGCTCCAAACAGCACTTTCCCTCTGGAGTGTCTCAGAAGCTTGGGCAACGTGACCCTGTCTCTAAGGAAAGGAAATAAAGCATCAAAAAAGAAAGAGTGGGAGGTGGAAAAGGGTAAGGTGGAATGGGAGTACCTATCCACCCTGTTCTTTGAGAAGAAGAGGAAGATCTGTCGCTAAACTGGATAAGAAGATTAACTTTCTTTTCCCGTCGAGGACGAGCGGGAAACATTTAGGAAGTATCCGCTACTAGAAGGACAGGCAATCCAATATTGGTTCTGTCCTAATGATTTGATCGAGTTCTGCCCATGCACACACATAGAAAAGGAGACAAAAAGGATTGGCGAACGGGTTTTGGAAACTTTCTTCGCCTACTTTTTTTTTGTTGCTTCCTTATAATTGTGAAACTCCCGGAGTTGTTAGTGTCATCACTGTCTTATATCTCTCCAGAAAGTAATGTGACTGGGACGTATATTGGCTTATGTCGTTCTCTTTAATATGAGTCTTATTGAAAGGGTTAGTCATTGATTTTATTCATGGGAGAATTTTTTCTTCGGTGGAAATGTTGAATTATATTGTTGAATTGGAATTTGAGTGCAGTTTACTTGAGATTGAATTTTAGTGCTTTATTTCATAGCTGATTTTATTCCGATAGGTTTGAAATTTCTTATATTGACTTATTAGCTGCTTGACTGTCAAAGCTTTTCAATTCTGTATTTCCGTATTTATAAAATTATTTATATACATATTTATGTAAAATTATAATATATTCTATATTTCTGATAAATAAAATTATTTTGTTGTTAATGCTTTAGTTACTTATGCTATAGTAGGGATAATATTGATACGAAAAAAGGAAAAGTATTTAAAGTAAATTTAAATTCATAAGAAGGAAAATATAAAACATCAAAATAGAATTGAAAGTTGTTTTGTATTTCAACTTTTAAATTAAAGAATTTAATTATGGGTTTAGTGCTTCACATTCAATTACATTAATGTACTATAATTACCAAGAATATTAAACAATGCTTCAGACAGAAAATTTGCAAAAAAAAAAAGACAATAGGAAGGAAAACATGTATCTGAAATGTTATCTTCGGGTAGATTTCTGAATAGAATTCAAATAAAGAGTAAATCACTCTATTATTTATACTATGATTTCATCGTAATTTATATTTAGCAAAAATCTTTGGAAAACCTTCATGAAGAATACAAATATTAAGTGCATTTGTACTTTATAAATTAGGTTACAAAAGAAAAAAAAAGCAAATAAATACTGATTTTACTGTGGACTATATAAAAAATAGTGTTCATTTAGAAACATTTGAGAAATGGATATTACCAAGTTAAAGTAAAAATTTTATATCTGTCTAATAACACTGTTTAGTCTAATGCTTAAGTAGTTGCAGCAAAAGAAAAATGAGATCTTCATTATTTCGAAACAATAATCAAGCATAAAACCCCCAATGCGTGATCCTCCACTCCAGAAGCATCAAGTTATATGAAAGACATTACGATCTCTTTAACTTACCCAACCCACCTTAGAAAACCACAAATACAAATTTTCTAAGCAGATCTTTCACTACTATGTATTTGCATCTAAAAACACAGACATTTGTATGATTACTGTTGATAGGGAAAGATCAAAATAAGGTTGCGACTGATCAAAATAAGTTAATGACATGATTTTTAAAGATAATTTTTCAACAACCAATGAGTATCCTTATTGACAAGAATATTTCAAGAATGTCTATGGCATATTAAAATTATCTGTGGTCCTCATGATCTCCAGATTTATTCTTAATGTGCATGTTTTTATTTCCAGTGCCAAGTTAGATATACTATATATATTTTTTTAATTCTAAGATCAAATAGTACCTGTTGTTAAGAAAAAAAATTCAGATATTCTCTTTAGCTTAGTTATCTTTAAACTAGATCCTAAACTTCAGTCGACTTGGTAAGTATGGACCAATAGTCTTGAAATGTCGATTTGTTTATACATTATTACAAAAAATTGTATATCTAATTTTAACCACAAATTCCTATTGATCATACTTGTACGTTTTCTTAAATTTTAGTAGTTCACCTTGGTGCATTTGTTCATCTTAATAAAGTTTATAGTTAATTGAAATATTATTTTATATAGCTAACATTAATATATTTTGTAATTTTTAATTATTTAATTAAAATTCACTTAATTAATTTTAACAAATTAATTGTTTAATTAAAATGATCATTATTTAAAGTTTTCTGTTCTAAATAATGTGAAATGTGAGAAAAAACGTATGCCACAGTGATTAATATTTATATACTCATTAGAATTAATTTCATTTACCTAACGAGGTATAAATTAATTAATTATATATATATATATATATATATATATATATATATATATATATATATTTGAAACTTTATAAAGATATTCTGAAATTATTTTGGTAAAAAAACGTATACGAGTTTTATTTTAAAATGGAAATTCCTGCATTTAAAGTAAAATATCTATAAAAGTAATGTTTTAATCTTTTACTTATATTTTTCATTTCGTTTATTACTTTTTCTTTCAACTTAAATTCTTCATAATTCAAATATAGCCGAGAAAAATTAAATGAGAAAATAAACTGAAAATATTTTTAAGCAAGCAATTTTTGACGTATATTTTTCATTTACTTTGAGTGGCAACACTGTCTGTGTCTTGATAACTTGAAAGGAAAACAAATAATGGCGAGCTTTTTCGCCAGAACGGAATAAAGAATAAACAGAAAAAAATTCATGCACCGCCAAGTTCGTGACTAACCTTAATCACTGAATAGAGCGAACTTTTTGGTAAAAGTGGTAAAAATGATATCGTATCAATAAGTGCTTTCTCTTCGAGCGATAAAACACACGCCAGAAGTAAGCTTTCTTTTTTATTCTTTGCTCTATAGTTTCACTTCTCCGTGGTAAATTGTTGTTAGCGAAAATACTTTCGGAATTTGTTAAGGTAAAAAGTCACTTTTTTCTAGATTATTTTTGGTTAGCTTGTGTATCTGACAGTATAACATTCTTGAATATAAAAATACCTGTTCATTTTCAAAAAAGTGATTTATTTTAAGTAAATCTGTATTTTATTTTTCTTAAACTTAAATCTATTTTTTTTATTTTTTAAATTGGATTTTAGGCAGATTTTAGGGAAAGCATTATTAGAATTTAATTCTTCTCAATACTGTAACCTTATTTAAGGTAATTATGAACTAAAACTTTAGAAATGCTTCATATTCTTTACTGATATATGACGTAATTTTTTGGACTCAGTAATGTTTAGATTTTTGAGGAATACATATTTTCTTCCAGTTGAGGATATTAAACATCTGCATTTTAAACAACATTTTTTTAATATAGAAGCACATTGATTTCAATTTACTTTTTGTGAATGTGTTACCATTATTTGCTGTGGATTGAAATCATGAACATTTATTCTTCAATGTTGCTCAACTTAATGTAGATTTTAAATCTTAGCATCTTCTATATACTTTTTTTTTATCTTTCTATGAGAGAAAACGCGGTCTGTCATAACTTAATTCTTTTTCATTGTTAGACGCAGAAATTCGAAGAAAAAAGTCGTTTGTCTTTCTTTTCTATACTGTGTTTAAATATAACAATTTTACTTTCAGTTTGTAGGTTTTGATGTAACAAAATATTCTTTTTGATTCAAGTAGGTAACTTACTATTCGCGTATATAATGCAGGTACATTTTAAATATAAAATATATATTTTTACCCGCTGATTATTTGAATCTAAGTTCATCAGTATTTTGCCTTAATATTTTATGCTACAATATTAAAATTAATAATAGTAATTACTGAAATTTTAATATCAATGTCAAATATGTTTTTTGTTAAAATAAATTTTTAAAATTTAATTTGCATTGACTTTCTCTAATTCTATTATTCGATTTAAATAAATAGTATTATTTGATTAATACATGCATCTAGTATTCAATGATATTTAAAAACAAATCAGAAAAATAGCATATTTTTTATGACCAAAATTTCTTTAAATTTTTTTAAAACATTTTTAATAAAATTTTCAATTTTTGTTAAGAAAAAGCAATCAATTATGCTTTATTTAAATTTTTTAATATCAAATCCTTAATAATAAATTTTTAATAAAATTTTATTTTTAAATAAAATTAAATTGTTTTTTTTTAAAGAATTGTCATTGGGAAATAAAAGTGTACGTTAAAGAGTGAAATATGTATGTTATTTTTTTTAAAAAATGTCATTTTTTTACACAATTATTTTTTTATTGCTTAAACAATAATGGCTATTGAATTACCATTTTCTGCCAACTCATTATTTTAAACTCTTCAAAGAAAATACATTAAGAATTTGATTTCCGCATTTTTTTCCCATGTGCAAAAAGCTGCTTTGAAAATTTAAGCTAAAATAATATTTCAATTTATAAAATAAATTTTTCCTGTAATTAAATCATGTACTTGCTTTTATTTGAATTCAAAATTATTTTTCCTAAATCTAATACATATATCAAACTTTTATTCTATTAAACGAAAAATAATTATAGATATTATATTTTTTGATGTGATAAATTAATTCTGCTATGATTGTAAAATTAAATATAAGAGAAACGACATTAAATTCAAAATTAAATTTAATTGTTTTCCCTAAATTTCTGTTGAAAAGTAATTATTTTAAATAAAATTTTTTAGCATATTTGTGGTGTTTTGAGAGCATATATTTTATAACATGCAATAATAATATGCAATTTATTGAATTGTTTTATATTTACTTAAAAATATTTATAAAATAGTAAATTAACATTTTCTCTATTTCATATCTTTTTACTTTCCGATAAAGTCTACCAGGCTCAAATCTCATAGGAAAGAATTAAATATTAAATGTTTAATTTTTACATGGTATTTATTATGTTATTTAATGCTTAAAATTTGATAAATAGGTTAAAATTTTATTGAAATTAATGTATATTAATTAATATTTGATTCTTAATCTCAATTTTAGGTGTTGAATGTATTAAAGTTTTTCTTCTGTGTCAAGAAAATAACTTTTTAAAGTTTACTTAGAACATTGTCTAGTCCTACAACATTTAAATTCCCAATATCTAACAATCCATTATGTGTGTATAGTTGAGCTAGGTATGCAAAATACGGAAAAATAGATAAATACTTATTTCATCAAGAGGTTAATTACTCATTTACTTACTTTTCAATTATCTGGCTTGAGCAATCTAATCTGAATATCGTTCCATCTTTAGAACGATGCTTATTCTTAAATAAAAAATACAAATAGAATTTAATATAAATATTTTTTGATTTGATAAGAAGCAGGCTGAAAATGGATTACTAAAAATAATAATATTTTAGTATTATTCAAAATTATTAAAATAATATTTAAAAAAAATGTTATTCATGCTCCAGCTTTCAACTCGTCACCCTTAATTTTAGAAAATGGACATAAAGCAGCAATTCTTGGCGGGCAAATCTCCTTAAGATTCTCCCAACCCTTATAAGTATCTTGACAATAGCCTCTTTCAGGGTAAGAGTTATCAACCGCCTTTTAATTTTGAAACCTTTTCAAGCGAGTCCTCTGTCAAAGTGAAGAGAGTCAGAAGCCAAGCCCCTGACAGCCAGATTGGAGGGATAATGCACCCTTTGTACTGTACGCATCAAAGCCTCCAAGATATTGGATGACTCTCACTTGAGTCGAGAAATTGATTTATGTATGAATAAGTAAGTGAAGGCAAATATGGATATTTGGATAGGCAAAGGAAGTCCTGTGGCACTAAATTAGCTCATTTTTTGAAATATAGGTATCGATAATACAATAATAAATATGTATCAATGTGATAAAGTAAGTTTTTTAAGAAAAATTATTATTAATTTAAATTTAATATTAAATTAATTTAAAGTTTTAAACTAAACTTTAAATTAGAAATAATTATTTTAGCAGCTAAATGAATTTATGACAAATTATTAAAAATGTTCTATCTAATTTTTAATATTATATTTACGTATGTGTTAGGTTTTTGTTTTGTTTTTTATATATGTATTTATGTGTTAATTTCATTAAAAAGTAAGGAAAAAATATGTTATAACAAAATAAAGTGTGTGTGTGTGAATTGTGCATGTAAATCCTTTTATATTCTCAATTTACTTAACTTTGTTATAACATATTTTTACTTACTAAAGTTTGGCCGCAGTTGGTTAGGGCATCGTTCTCGTTACCAAACGGTGGTGAGTTCGAATCCCGCCTTAGCCGAAGATCCGTCGTGTTCACTAATGGCGACTGGGGCACGTTAAATCCGTCGGGTCGCAATGTCCTCCATGTTCCCATTACAAATTGATACCTCTGAGGGTGGTTGGAACTAGGCTTTGCGTCTTCACTGGTTTCAATCTCCAAATTGGAAGATTCAGGTGGTGCTGCCATCCATGAGCCAAACGTCGTACTACCACCTTCGTATGAGGGTGCTCTATTAAAAAACGGAAGACTCTGACTTCATTCGCCTAGTCTCTCTGGCGGGCGGGCTTGGCGTTGCCAAGTGTCATTAACAACAACTTATTAAAATTTAACAAGAAAATTTTACTAGAAAAGAGCAGGAAAAAGAAAACAATTTTTTAAATTAGAACTATTTTTGATAGAGAGCAAGTTCAATTATTTTAAATTATTATTAAAATCAATAAATATTTTAATTCTTACTGTTTCTGTTTATTTGTGGGAACTGCACAAAATGGTATTTAGTATTTTATAATATATGGTGACAAAAATGTTAACTTGCAATTAAATAAAGATTTAGCGGTCAAGGTAAAAATTACTAAAATCACATATTGATAATTTTTAACACATAATGTTTGTTAACTGTGCAAAACACAAAATTTTATTTTTCAATTTGGTAAAGAATTATTTTAACGAGATTAATGTAATATAATAAGATTTATAATGAAATAAGAGATTAATTTAAAAATTTGTGATGTTATTTGAAAATATTTCAAAAAATTATTTCCTTTGCAATTTCTTTTTGAAGTTTTTAATATAATGATAAATATATCAATGATAAATTAATAAATACCTGAAAAAAAGGCATGGAATAATTAAGATTTTAAAGGAAATTAATATTAATAATCCATTTTTAAAGTATTCAATTTTGAAAGTTTTCTTAAGACTCAGATTGTTAAATGCTATGTCTATAAATGAAATTATATCCATTATGAAGATAAATATAATGTGCCTTTACTGTCTTGATGAAAACGAAATGACTAAAACGTTTCAAGTGAAAAGTTTCTTTTTTAAGTCAAGTGTTTGACAAGCTGTACACATTTATGAAATAAATAAATCGATGAATTATTTAAATTAACAATAGCTATATGAATTTAAACTATAAAAAAAATATTCCTTTACTTATTATTGATAGGTGAATAATTAGTTTATTCACTAAAGACTCTTAAGAAATTAATCGATTTTAAATAAATTAATGAAGTATGATTATGAATCAGTACCTGAAATTGACATATTTCATTGTATAATAAAAATTTGTTTTAGTTTTGTACTTAAAATTAACATTTGATGTGAAAGGAAATAAAAAACTTAATTTATTACTAACATAAATAATATTTTTAATGTATAAAATATTTATTAGCAATAATCATTATAAGATAATACTCAGCAGTTTCAATGAAAAATAGGCAAACATCCGTTTTACATATCTATTTTTTAAATAATGATGTGTGATTAATTATAATTTATTGCAATAATTATTTTTGTATTCTGAATATAATGAACGGAAGTAATTAATTCCAGTCAGTGAAAATTGACAATCGTATCATAAAATTAATTAAAAACCTTCGTGATTGTTTTTAATGAACTTAAAACAAGACAATCACTTGTTTGCAATTTCGAAATTCTATTATGGGATGCATACGTATCTTTAAGCTGTCACTTTATGAAACCAATAGCTATTATTTTCCTTTTCTGAAGAAAATATTCTAATTATTATTTATGAAATTTATTTCCTGAAATTCTGAAAGTGTAAAATTATTTTCAACTAATATATTTTTATATGTATATACTATATAAATGTTTAAAATAAGGAATTAATTTTAGAGGTATTATTTCAGAATATTTTATTCAATTGATGCATACTTCCTTGAATTCAGATTATCACGTGTATACTTTTATGAATACGCAATAACCGGATATGAGTTTTAAAGAAATAATGTAAATAATTATCTTGTTTCTTAAAAACTTAAAATATAGTTTAAACAAATATCCTTAAGAACACATAATAATTTTTCTTTTACATTCTGAAAGCTTAAATTACTCTTTGTAACTAAATTGACTCTTGATTGAGTATTTTAACTAATTCTTAAATTTCTTTAAGTTGACTTAAACTCAGTTTATAATCCTATAAAAGCGCAATCAATTTCATATTTTTTCTACGTAAGCAGTTTCTAAGTAAGCAGTTGATTTAATGCGAAATTCTCATAGATCTGCTTCTCTTGTACAAGTTAATTTCTTACTTCCCTGCTTTGAATACATGATATTTTTTCAGCTTTTATTTTTTTTTCTCGTTTTCTGAGTGGGCAGGATTCCAAGAAGGACAAACAGGAAACATTTGTCGCTAATCATCCATTGCATAGCAATTAGTACCCGAAAGCTTTTCAATTTGCATAACTTACTCGTTTGCTTCTCTCCAGTGTAACCATCAGTTCTGAGTGAAGACAAAACTTCAAACTAACAACTTGATCTGTATGAGTATTAAATATTCCATTCCGACGTTTCTTCTTTTTCTGGTACTTCAAATACCTACTGTAAATGAATAAAAGAAAATTTCAAGATTCATGTATTATTAAACGATATTATATCTCGTTTTCTAAGAAGTTAAAATTTTCTTAAGAATTATATTTTTAATATTACCAGAATATTTGTTATTATATTCTGTATAAATGCGTTAATATAGAAATTTTTATTGGTATATAGTATTGTTAGAGTTTGCACCAGTTCTTGACTTAGAAGTTAATATTTAGAAAATTGCATAATTTATAATTCGAATGAACATCAATTTTGTTTTGCATGTTCTTTATAAAATAATTTAGATGAATTTCAAGTTAGATTTTTTCAATTGTATATTTTATTTATTTATGTTGAATTATTTTACGTTAATATGAAGTGTAGGCATTAACTTGTAATTAAAATTAATTTTACTGTAGGAGCATATTTCTTAAGTTTTTTTTTAAACTTATATTTGTTGGAATGTTATTTGAACAAGCACATATGTGCTTTTAAATCGTATATCTCATTTTGTCTCTTTACATCAAAGAAGCTTTCTTTATAAGTTACAATAATATATTTATTAGTTAAGTACATTTTTGCATTCATTTCATCTTTGTGCACGTGAAATTTCGTTTATTAGTTTTAGTCCTGAAAATCCACTAACTTTTTTATTTTTTCACTCTTTTATCTTGTTGGTAAAATTGTTATTTTAAAATTCCTTATTTTTGTATTTTTTGCTAATAAGTTTCAGTATGTTTTAAATAAATTCATTACGAAATATATTTGTGCATAGTGAATACAATGTTTTTTTAAATTAATTATTAAGAATTCATATGTATCAAACTTAAAAAATTGCGAAAACATTTGAATTATCAAAATTTAAAATTTTGGATTCTTAGTTTAAAATATTAAGTTGAGCAATGAAAAAAATTTGAGATAATTTTTGATAAAAAAAAGGGGGTTTCTTGCAAATTGTCAATTTGAAGAATCCTAGCATCTTCCTTATCCAACAATTTGTAAAATAAATTATATTTAGAAAGTTTGCAGATACTTTACTTTATTTTCTTCAGAAGTTATTTTAAATTATTGCTGAAAAAATTGAAAAATGATTTTTTATTGATGATTTTTTATTTCATTCTTGGTTTCGCTAAATATTTAATGTTTTCTACCTTTATAACAGAAGTAAAATTTCAAGAAAGCTCTAAGTTTGTTGTGTGATTGTTATATTTGATTATTGTTAATTTTCTTTCAATAATAGAAATATAATAATTGCATCATTATTATCAATTATTATCAAAAAACATTGAATAAATCGTTTTTTGCATTTAATGTAAAAGAAAAGAATTTTGAGTGTTAAAACTTTAATCACAAATATAATTATTTTCATTGTTAAAACTGCTGTTAAAATTAAAGTATATATATTTTGGAAGCAATATATGTATGTATGTACGTATTATGAGAGGGAAATCAATTTATTCTTAGTTACTTGTTTGTTTGCTATATATTTCTATACCTGCTCATGTTACTATTTTCTGCTTTAACATAGTTGAATACACTTATTCAATAATTTATTTTTAATTATACTTAATTAGTAAATTGAAAATACTAAATTTCTGCATCAAAATGGTTCCTTATACCTATATATTTTTCTCACACTCTTTTTTAACTGCTCATACTTGTATAATAACTTTCTTACAATGTTTATTAAAAAGCAGACTCTACAGAGATTTAGAGTTACCAAAATATGTAAAGTTGCTTTTTCAGAATAATTTTGTTTACGTAAATTAGCAGGAGTTCCGGTACTTGATGAGCAATTTCCGAAGATATACCCCAAGATGAAAAGCGGAAAAAAAATGTACTCCATAACCAGTCGTGCTCAAAATTAAGCTTCAACTTGGATTGAATGACGCGTTATAAAATTTCGCTGAAAAGTACTTTTTGTGGGCTACAGTTAATCGAGCGCAGATTTTCAGAGTAGTTTAATTTCGCAGATGGCTGGTGAAAATTGCTATAGAAGCAATTTTTTACTTTTAAGTCCTTTTTTGTTCTTCCTTAGGTCTTATAAAGTCTTGGCGAGGTGGTAAGACGCACCGGGGATCTTTCTTGCCTTGTTCCAGTAAATTCTGGTGATTTTTTTGGCTCCCTTTTCCTATCATTATCTTGATATTTTGTGGTGTTTTCAGCACGAGCCATCAATTTCCTTGCGGTCAATTAATTCTAGGGTGTGATGGAAGGAAGTTGATAGTTTTCATTGAATGAAAACTTGATGTTTTTTCCTGCTATAATAACGATGGAAAAATGTTCACAAAAAATTATTAAAGAATATAATGGAAAAAAAAATTAAACTAAATTTTCTTCTTGGGATTTCTAGTTTTCTTGTAAAAATTGTAGAATAAACTGTATTCTAGAATATCTTCCAATCTAGAATATCTTTGTTTTCATAACAAATGTTTGCTATAGTATTCGTAAATGTTAAAATGTGGGAAATAAAAACATCTTTCGTGAAAGAAATGTGGTGTAAATAAACTTTTATATGATCCGATTGATTGTTTTGTTTAGTTTTTAGTAGTTACTTTAACATCTGTACCATATAAATATACTTCGGAAACTTTTAGTAGCAAAAACATCTCATTGTTTGGAAATATAAATGATTAATATTTCTTTCGAATTCCTTTATCATTTGAAAGTAAACATAGTGTAGTAAAATATTTTTAATTTTGTGTTTGTCCAAAAGTATTTTTTAAAACATTGGTTTCCTAGTTTTTAAAACATCGATTTCTATGGAACTATTTCTTTCAAGTTTATGCAATGATTTGGTGACGAAGTAATGGAATCTATTTTTCCCCTTTTCTACTGACTGACGAAGATTTTATCATTTCTAACACTGTAAAACATTGTAAATGGTAAAATCATGTGTCATACAAGGGATACTTGTTCCAAGCCCTTGAAACACTTCGAGGCTCAAAAAGTAAAGTTGAGCTATGCCTTGCACACAAACATTAGATTGTTATTATAGTAGAAAGACATTGTTGTGTTTCGAGGTAAAGTTTGCTAATGACAATTCCTTTATGCATTTATGTACAAACTTAACCACATAACATGTGTTCTTTAGTTTGCATGTCTTTGCAAAGAATACCATTTAAAATTAAACTGCTAGTGTTCTACAATTTTGTAAATGACTTTTCTCTTTTAACAGATTTTTTTATTCGAAGTAGAATCACTAACCTCAGAATTTTACTCTAGGTGTCTACAAGACAAGTCTTGTATCGTTTTACCACTTTCTTGCCACTCTATGTCTATTTTATGAATGATTTTAATGTTTAAGGAGTGAAACAAAACTTAACTAAACATTTTGTAGATGTGGTTGTTGCTGCTCCTCTATAACCAAATGTTTTTTCATTATTATATTGGGAATTAAATCTAGTGGCTGATGTTTCCTAGGGTAGTATGATAGATTATAAATTGCCAATATATTGTAATTAAATTGAATTATGAAAAAAATCTTAAAAAAGAAATAAAATTGTCTTGGTTTTCTAAAGTATTTTGTGATCAATACGAGAAATTTTCTATGTACAATATAGAAAGTTCTTGCCATTTTCGTATTGTCATTGAATGAAGTGATAATAAGTATGCAAAATTGTGTAAAACGTGATTGAGACATCGGTCAGTCAAAAGTAGGAATATTAGGTAAAAGCAAGTCCAGGCGCTTATTCATCTATCATAACTCATACAGTAGCGAAGAGATATTTAAGTGTAAAAGTAGCTCTTTTGATGTTATTTGCTTTACGATTTCAAAGTGGGCTTATCAGCTGCTGCATCAAGTCACCGAATATTTTAAGCATTTGGGGATAGTAAATATGAATGATATTATAATAATATCACCATAGGATACTGATCGTGCACCGCAAGACCACCTATGCATCCAAGCAAGAATATGTTTCGTGTCTGATGGTCTAGTAGTCAAGTGGTTCACTATGAGCTGTTACCAACCTGCCAAACGGCTATTACTGAGCAGCAATTGGAACGTGAGCAACTGTCATTGCTACAGAAAAAGCCAGCACTAATTAATTGCAAAGGTCCACTATTTTTTGCTGATAATGTGAGGCCGCAAGTCTCGATATTATCGAGAAATACTATATAGTGACTTGGTTGCGAAACTTTGTGCCATCTTTCTTACTCACCTGATTTCGCACACCATCAGATTTTGCCATCTTTTCCATTCCCTGGATAATCATCTTCGTAGAAAATCCTTCACTACTGAAGCAGGTTTGAGCCAAGCACTTATGGACTTTTTTGCGTCCAAAACCATCGAATGATAAAATTCGATGGTTTTGATTGCACAGTTGGAGACACATTGACAGAAGTTGCTGGATGCCCATGGGGATTGCTTCGAAGACTTCTCTATAGGTCCTATTCTTTTTGGTCATTAAGACTTCAAGAACTTTCCTTCTTACCTTATATTTATTAGTTGAATATTATATTGCTTAAATATGTTTTACAACTTAAATCTGAGTTTTGGTAAAAATGTTGAGTAGTAAAAATTTGTAAAGGAAGTTACGAAAATTGTCAATCTGCGGTGACATTAAGGAACTTTTAAACATTCTTTTCTACCTCAAAACTTTTTTTGTCTATATGTCTTAAACTGGAAGCGTATCTGAAGAATACTTTTTACATTGCAGGCAATAAAAATGTTAAATAAACTCAATTATTTATTGATTATGACTGATTGCAAATGTAACAATATTCTTATGATTTAAGTATAAAAAACGGTGATGAATTAAATTTATCAAAATCACATGACATGAAAATACCGTAGATGATGAACAAGCATAGTATGTTTTCCTCGGATTTTTGCTGAGAAATTTTATTGCTTGGGAAATTTCATGCTGTGCAGTTGTTCATTTTAAATGTTAAAAGTTTGTCAAATATTAAATTTGTATTATGTTTCATGTAAAATTTCTGTATGACTATTTTATTCTACTGGAATTTTAGAATTTAAATGCACTTTTTGCATTGAATTTTTATTTATATCTTTTTAAAAAAACCTTTGAACAAGATTTCATTTCATAATTGGTTTTCTAAGAATACAAACATTGTAGAATTTCAGTACACCCTAATTTTTCACTAATAATTGTGATATTTGATAAAACATTGAAATTTATCTTATAGTGAATTTCCTTCTGGTATCATTTTTATAATTCAAATTCTCCTTATTAATCCTATTTTGCTTCATTTAAACCATCATATGAATTCTTTTATAATTTCTTTTATCAATCAAATTCACGAAAGGAATCACTTCAAAATTTTAACATACTTTAATTATAGGTTTAATCTCTTAATTAAACGCATGCACATTAAGCTTCCTAAAAATAGAAATTTTAATATATTTACTTTTCCTATATGAAATCAGTTAAAAATTGAAAGTCTCGGTATACGTTTTATTTTTAAAAGTTGCTGGAAAAAAGATTTGATTACTTTACCGAAGAAATTTTATAATTTCATTTGACTTGATTAGCTTCAAAAATAAACAGTAATAAATAAAACGAATTCATTCTCTCTGAATTGTGTATAAATGAATGAAAATTAGTTTATAAAAGATTCCGCATATTGTTTGAAGTAACGCATTTAAATCGATACCATAAGAGCAAATAAATAAGGGGAACAAAAGCATTTTATTTAAATCATATTTCGAATAAATGAATTGAATTGTGAATTGCTCAGTTTCTATTGTTTGTATCTTTTGTCTTTTCATGTTATCTTTAATCAATTAAAGCTATGATGATCAAAGAAATTTTATTCCCTAATTGAAGATCTTAACTTATATTTCAAGAGGTACGTTCAATGTGTTTTGAAGTTGAATTAATTACAATAAATTATTTAATTCGTAAATTCTAAAAGGAATTTAAATTTTAGAGTAAAAGTATCTTTCTTAATCAAAAGTCAAATGAATCTTAATGGGTGATATTATAATTAAATATTACATATTTTACAAAATAAAAGAGAGTTAATAAGATTGTACTACGAATACAAAATGAATGAAAATAATATATAAATTGTGAAAATAGTATAAAATTATATTAAATATTTAACAATATATAGCTATTATTCCTTGTGAAAATAAAGTTATGAAGTAAGTATTTAATAATATATAACTAACATTCTTTTTTTTAAACAAAACTTTAGCTCATTACCTAGTATTTTAAAACTTATAATTATTTGCTATTTCACGATTCTGATTTATGTTGCTGGGAAAGTTTTTAAAAATACTGAATTTTAAAATGTAGATTTTCCTTTATTTTGCTTGGAAGAAATATGTTTTGTTGTTAGATTATTTTTTTTTGTACTTCTGAATGCTTTTTATAAGTAATGTAATGTGTACTCTAAGAAGTTATAGTTAGATCACTACCTTTTCAAAAACAAAAAAATATTAAAATATTTCTTTATCTTTAAAAAAAGTATTGATTCGGATATTTTAGGAAAATTATAATTTGGGTAACGGAATGAGGTGTGATTAATTGACAATCGGTTGGTTGGGTTTGTTTGTTGGTTTTTGTACATGTAATCTATTTAGACCAAGTCTTATAGTTTAAAGTGGATAATAAGGCACTGTAAGCAGCATTGTCCAAGGTAGAAATCAAATCTATGACGTGTTCTAACGAAACTCAGAGAATTAAGCATTACACTGCTTAATCGGTGGTGTTTTATTCATGCATTGATACACGTCATTGCGACGCTGTTTTGAAATAAGTGTGAAAAATCAAATAAAAACGATGTATCTTCATTATTTGGGAATAATATAAGTTGATATTCACTTGATGAATTCAAAATCTAAATTAAAATACAATTTGTATGGATACTTGTGGTAATATGGCATTTAATTGTAGCATATGTGCTATTGTGGCATTTATTTGTTGCATGTGTGATATTGTAGCATATATGGCATTGTGACTTGTATAACATGTGGCATTCAATTGTTAAAATTTAAATTGTATTATTCTGAGCATTAGATACGTATTTATATATTTTAATACAATCATTTATTGAAAGAAATTAATCATTTTCGAAGTTGTTTATTTGTAGATAGATGCATATTCGTAAAATTAGACATTATCCTGATGTCTTAAATTTCATGTTAATTTTCAAAGATGAGTAAGCTGTTTAATTTATAATTTACGTTGATGTCTTCAATTTCTGTAACTCTTTATTATTTGTATTTTACTTAAATATTTTCTCTGAAATAGAATCTTGTAATATTGGGTGCATGATACAGAAAACATACTTTTATTTTTGATTAATGGAGTTGTTTTAATGAATTTATACTTAATTTTTATTTTCTCTTTGTACTAATATCATAGTGTTACTAGGACCTAATTTCAAAGATTAAATTTCGACTATAATTTGATTTGTATAAACAATTTTTTCTTAAGCTCATAACTGATTGATAAACTGAAAATTCGAATGTTTAAAAAATGAATTTCTTTTATCCGCACCTTGGTAAAGTCAGTCCTAGTCAAT
The DNA here is from genome assembly GCA_026290005.1 of Latrodectus geometricus. Lineage (NCBI taxonomy): Eukaryota > Metazoa > Arthropoda > Arachnida > Araneae > Theridiidae > Latrodectus > Latrodectus geometricus. Next base: position 481,272 of record JAPDSC010137899.1, read on the forward strand.
AGTAGCCTTGTTGTGTTTAGTCAAAACCTCACGTATTTTAACTACCATCAGTTTGATGTCTTTTTGATGTGGTAAAAAGAATGTCAACACAGTGGTTTGCTGTGTCTTGTAATATTGTTTCAAAAATTACCATACATTTGATTCTGGAGAAAACTTGGTTTTGTCATTGAATATTATTCTTGATGCTATTACCTATACTTTAATTATCGTATTTATCAATTTAATTATAAGAATCATCCATTGTTGAATATATTCTTCGACATAATTTATTTCTTAGTAATTAAGAAACAATTCCAGCCGCTTTTCTTACTTTCTTCTCATAACCTAATCCATCTTCTTTAAATGCAAACTAATTAAACACCATCATTAAAATATGAATTAATTAAACACATTTTGTATCTTTTTTTTAATGTAATAATTTACAATGACAAATAAAGAATACATTTTCTGAGTTTGGAGTTGTTTTCTTTTCAACGCTATGTAAATGGAAGGGAAATAAAGTTTAATTAAATGTATCACTCTTCAAATAAACGGGTGAAAGCAAACAATAAAGTAGAATTTTGCTCAAACAATATAACGACGATTATAGTGGATCGTCACATCCGTTCATTTGTCGTGAAAAATGCAAGAAAGAAAATTGAAATTTTGGTTAATTGGATCTTTCTTCGATAAATAAATCTGCCGTAGGGATGAAAAGAGAACTTTTCATCGTGTTTCACGATTTGTGATTTGAGGGGAAAATAACCGTACAGTAGCGCTTTCATTACACGTGAAATTTTAATAACATACTTCATTCTCTGTAATGATAAATATGTAATTGTGTTTTTTATTTACTCGCTTTCTGTGAATTGTGTTTGTGAATCTTTAGGAAGATAACGTCTGAAATGTTATTGTATCTCTCAAACAAATGTGTCTATTTGCAAAATATTTTTGTTTGTTCACGATTTGAAGAATTGAAATCAGTTATCGTTAAAGAAATTTAAAATTAGTATTGCTTGCTTGCTTGATTTAGTCATTAATCAATTTTTTTTAAGAATTTCAAATATATTGTTTGTGGGTTTAAGGTTGTGTTGTCAAAGGTTAATATGTTATCTGAAGTAGAAATAACACAAAACCGCAACTTGAAAATTTTGAAAGAACTCTTAAACGTTTTGATCAATGACATGAATTGGTAATAGTGTTTCATAAATAATGTCATATGCTTTGATTGAGCAGGTGTTTAGTAGTTAATTAGTTTTTGATTTATTTAATTTTTTGTGAATGAGAGCAACTTTGAATGTTTGATATTATTAATATAGCTTTTGTTCATTATTTCTTTCCTTTTGAAATGGTATGATTGAATACCAGCTACATTAGTTTGGAGAAATAATAATTTTAAATATTTTTTATCACAAATCCATATTCATAGTTGTGTTATCTTCAACCATTTTTATTAGCACTAACAAATTACTTTTCTTAAAATAATGGCTGGGAAATCATATGGAAAATTATTGCTTGATATCATAGTATAAGTAATTTTTTTTTACAAAAGCAATAGTTTATAAAAATACTTATAGTTTACATATTAGCTTATTAAATAGAATTTATTCCATTTTTTCCATAAATTATCTGAAACTTTACTCGAAAATGAAATATATTTCGGGTGTGATGTGATTTCTAATTTTCACACCTAGGAATAAAAAAAAAATTACTTATCAAATTTATAAAGGGTTACTAGCATACAAATTAAATTTCATGAGTGTACACCGTCACGTTACATCATAAAACGCAAGTTATGCCAGAAAAACGCAAGAAAATATTCCAACACAATAAACCAGTTTGGTACATTTTATCGAAGCACTGGTACCTAGGAATTAACTTATGTATGTTTTGATCAATTTAGATAGTTTTTAATGTTCGTCTCGAATATTATTAAAAAATATAACTTATCAAAATACTGTACATACAATTTTGCATATGCAATGTTAGAATAAATGAAATTAAACATAAATAATTAAGCTGGATTTTATATTTTGTAATTTCTAGGTGTGCTTGGGGCTCAGCAATTTGAAGTGAAGCCTAGCGATGTGGAAGTGAATCCTGGCGACTCGGCGACCCTAACCTGCAAAGTGCATAATCGCCAAGGCGAATGTGCTTGGCTGAAAGATGGAAGAGTTATGGGGAAGATAGACGACAAATACACCTTCTCCAGGGAGCCGTCAGATGGCGACTGTAGTATCCGGATTCGTAACGCCCGAATAGAAGAAGACGACGGTTTGTGGCAGTGTCAAGTGACCCAGATATCCCTGACAGAGCCTACCTTGACCGCCCCAGATGTCAAGTTCACGGTCAGGGGTAAGATGCTGTTATTGTTTCTCTTACTTTGTTATCACTTGTTTACGTCCATCCAGTGACCTTGAAGGCCCTATTTTGAATGTCATAAATTTATAAAAATAAACATTACTATTATCCGGGAATTTAATTTTCATTAAAAATAAGGAAATAAAAAAATAAGAAATAAATTTCTATTTAAATATTCTTATTCAGTCATTCTTAGCAATGATAAACTTTATTGAAAAAGGAATATTGTAATACTGGGAAGATTACATTTTAATAGAAAAAAATTAAAGTGGTAGGATAATCACATTAATCACAGCAATTGAATAACCATAATTAATCACAGTAAACACACAATATATATATATATATATATCATTAGTGAAATGTCAATTTTATCAGTTCATATAGCTTTCAGGGCATTGTAATTGCATATATATTACAAAGTTCAGTAATCTATTATTGTGAATATATATGGGATAAAATATTGCTGTGATTTTAATAATTCCCTAATATTTTGTATGAGTATCATTTAACTTTAATTTAAAAGACACACACACAGAAAGATCCATCATTTCTACTAGTGTATGAGAAGGGAATTTGAAGTAGCTTCGGTGAATTTTTAACCATAATTTCATCCAAAATATGTAGGTTTTTTTCAATTTCTTAAAATTAATTGTGTTATTATTAATATAATAATATTTTTGAATCAAATTGAAATTGGTTTTAAAAATAAATATAAGGAAAATTTTCTATATGGAATTAGGAAACTTTTATATAAGAAGGAAAATTTTAGAAGTCTAACTAAAAATTATTAAAAAAATTAACATTAATTAAACATAAAGTATAAGATATAATATTAATTATATGTAAAAGAAAACATATTTTAAATTAATAGAGTGGTAAATTTTTTATTGTTACTATATGATATCACATATTTCAATTAATCAATGAGAAGAGTGACTTTCTTCAAAAATAAAGTAAACAATGTAGTTTCATTTTTAATGTGTATAATGAACATTACTTATAATAAACATTCTTATATATTTATAATGAACATTACTGAATACATAATATTTAATTATTTCATGAGATTGTAATCCTTAAATAATAATTTATTTCGATGAAATATGCATTATCTTTTTCTAAAATTTTCTTTTCAAATATTATCTTCGTTCATAAAAAGGTTTCTCACAATTCTCTGTAGTTTCTTCGTGATAAAATTTTTATCATAGCTCATGAATTTTGAGTCAAATTGTAACACAAGAGATCATTTCTTTTTTCGAATAATTCTGTCTGTATTTTTACAGGAAAAACATAAAAATAACATCAGTTTTATATTGAAATTTCTTTGTTTTTTTCTCTGCAATATTGAATTCAAATTTTAAGATCAATGTTTCCAAATGTACATAATCTTATGTTTATCCAAACTAAGCATAAAATATGAAATTGCTTCTTTAGTCCCATGCCACAATGAAATGTATTATTATGATAACAATAAACGCAGTCATATTTCAACAGTATATTAATAGCTAATTATTCTTTCTTCCTCACTCAAAATATAAGCTATCTGTATTCCTTATAAAAATGCAAAACCATTTCTTTTGAGTTCCACAAAAGATCTGTTTAAACTTTAAGGAACTCTAATTTCCTTTCCAACGAAATTCGAAGTTCGTGCAAAGAGTCCCGGGAACCATTCATAATGACATGACTGAATACTGAATGCTTATGATTATTTTTGTTCCTTCTCTTCAAGCTCCGAAATATAAATCTTGTTCTTTGGAGTTATGTGACAATAGAAATGGGTCGCTGACGGTGTTGTATTGGAAATGAAAAGAGACTCGCGAAAGAAGAGAGCCTGAAAGAGTAAATAAGAAAAACGCAGAGAAAAAAATATATCAAATAAAAAGTCTTTCTCTTCTATTCGTTTTTTTTGTATTAAATATGTTTCTTTTTATTTCTCTTGAATCACCATTATAATTTGTTTTATCTGTTGAAAGACGCCATTCGCTTAGCTTAGTTTCTCTCTCGTCTTTGTTATATTTCAATTATCAGATCGCAGGCTAGATAATAGAAAATTAATTCAATTTTCTTCTATGACAATTGAATGGGGGAGTATATTTCTATTTCCCAACATAAAAAGAACACATTTGGAAGAATGATTATTAGAAGAAGTAGGAATCTCAGCATTCATATCTGAGAAAAATTGATAATGGGGTTAAATATTTGCGTAATAGTTCATTTCATTAAAATAAAATTAACTTATTATAATTGAATTATTAAGATAAGCTTTGCATTAAAATAAATGTATGCTTATATAGAAATATCATCGAAAATGAATGTCTGAGATTTATAAATGTAAAATATATGCTTTTTTGTGCCAGAGAGCTTTTTAAACTTTTGCGTAACGAGAACACAAAGAGTTTAAACGTCGATTTGGTATACTCTTGTTCAAATATATATATATATATATATATATATATATATATATATATATATATGATTGTCGGAAATAAATAATAGCTATAAAATATGATGTCTATCAAGTATTTTCCAGAATATATTGTTATTTTAAATGATTCTACCAAATAAGAATCTTTTTTTTATTTTTTGCATTTGGAATTTGAAAAAGGTTTTTAAAATAAGACAAGGGTAATTCATCCATTGATTATATTTAATACGGAACCTATGATGCCATTATACATATAATAAAAACTAAACTTAGATGTCTGAGCTCAAATAAAAAGATAGAGAAAAAAAATAAATATATATAATACTGAAATATCTATTTATTTGCGTAGAAAAATAATCAAAATATTAGCTAAGTGTTGCAAACTTTTGTTGCAAGAATCCTTGATACAACAGACATGATAAATAGAAAAGCTTGTGAGAAGTTATTTCGTTTTCCTATTGCGATGTGAATTGTGCAACAATGTATTTTGTAACCACTAACGGAATCAACTTTTTTTTTAATTATAATAAAAAAGTTACAACATCTCATTATTGCGTTATTTTTTCTTCTTCTCTATTGTCAGTTCGAATCATGCGTTCAGTTTAAGCTTCTAAGTTATTCAGAGTAAATTTGAGTCCATAGATACTATAACAAATTGATGCAAAAATAACTATTTTGTTGAAAATTTTTGAATACCCTGTATTATAGCTTTATTTTTATGTCTGAAAATTACTACTGGTTTAAAATGCTTTTAATTTTTTATGAGATTAATTTTATTTATTAACATTTATCAGTTAAAAAATGGATTAGAGGAATATTTAAATTAAATTTGGACCGATAACGCAAAATTCAATGCATTAATGAAAACTCGTAATTTTCCGTGACATGGTAAACATAATTGCATTATTGTGAAAGCAAACATCTTCTCTGAATTATGCATAAAACGGAACTAAGTAGTTGTTAGTGATTAATATATTTTTATATTCTTTACGGAAAACTCATAAAATTTGTCTAGGGATAATAGCACAGACTAGAATTTTGAAGAGTGCAATGTCTGAAAAACAACCTTATTGAGACCGTCGAGATACATTTTGCATACTCCGCAAAGAAAAGCAGACATCTTAGAAGGTCTGTCTGCTATAATGTTTCTCACTCATAATTAAAAAGTCTAGTTTACATAAAACAAAATTCCACTGGCTTGCGACATCCTTAAGAAGAATTTTAGTTTATTAAAGTAATACTGAATTATTGTTTATTCAGGGCGAAATATGAAAATGATTACTTAAACTTACACAATGTTACTTGAAACATCTTAGGATTTCATTTTTGGTGATTTTCATAAGCTAGAAGTTAAAATTCAAAGAAATTTTATAGCTCATGAGTTACCTATAAGTTCAAATATTATTTATTGTATTATTTTTATGTTAGTTTAAAAAAATTAGTTAGTTTCAATAAATTTGTTTGTTCCATTTTCAGTTTCTACATAAAATACAATATCATTTAGAATTATGGGTTGATGCAAAACTATAAGTCATTTTTAAATGATATTATCAGATTCTTGAACACTATTTTTTATTATGAAAAAAGGAAACAGAAAAACTCAACAATATCATTTGAGAATGAACTTTAATTCTAAATAACAATGAGAGAGATTGAGAAAAGATAAAAGATATTGAAATTATCTGCACTTTATATGAAATTACCTTTGCCTCCGAGGTATAATATTTTGATAATATTTTTTTTACCATGTACAATGATGGACAGAAGGCACTTATATATAATAGATGTATAGTTCTGGCTTTCTTCTGAATCAGAGATCATATCAATCTTTTCCTTTATGCAGATAGAATACCCATCTTTTTGTTCACTAATGATAAATATTTTAGTATGTGACAGCTGAAGTGTCAGATATACTAGAAAATGATTATCTTGATTATATGACATGGCCTGCATTTCTACAGGATCTAAATCTATTAAGAAAATTCTTGAGATGTATACAGACGCTTTATCGATTTAAGTCAGAATTTAAGTATACGAAACATATAAATAATTTTTCTTAGGTTCATACACATTTGTTTTTAACCTTGCCCTAATACGTGCTCACAAAAAATAACACTTTATACTTTCATCAGAAAATTCATTTTTAATTGCATACAGTTATTTTAAAAAGTAATTTCTGTTTTTCTTTCTTATGAATGTTGGTTCCATTTTCCAAAATAAAAATAAAGTTTGTGTATTAAAGATTATATGCTTAACTCATGTCCTTAAAATTATGTCAGTTATTAAATTCAACATTATATGATTTCATTCCTAAGAATTTCTCAAATAAATTTAAATTGTTTGGTAAAACCCAAAACTATATTTACAAAATATTATTCTAAATTCAATTTGAGTATTAAAATACACAATACATATTGAGATTTGGGTCCCCATAAATTTTATAGTAATTCATTTCAATACAAGTAATTATTTTTTATCTAAAATTTAATTTTATTAAATCATTATAATTTATGGAATACATTTTCTTGCTTGTAATTAGTAATTTAGATTTCAAATTAGAACTGAAAACATTTTTAATTGTTGTAATCACAAATGCTGGAAAACGACAAGAATTACTATTTTCGCTATTTTAAGTTGAAAATATGCATCAGATATTAATGCATGCTCATACAAATATCTACATCATGTATACAAGTACAAAATGCAAGAGTTGACCAGATAAGAAATAAAAAAATGCATTTATTGTTGTTATTATCGTATTTATTGTATAGTTGTTATAACGATATTTATTGTACTTAACTGTTTTATATGCAGATTGTATTTTGTTTTTTTAAAAAGTAGCTGCTTTAATAACATTATAATTGATTATATTATATTAATATTCCATTTGCAAGCATCATACCAATTATACAATATTCATTCCTTCTATCTAAACCTCAACTTTCGATTGATGTTCGATGATACCAGTTTACTTCAGTAAATGCATCTTCAAAACAAATGATATAATAAAGCTAAAATACATTAAAACAAACTACAAGAAACAATTGATACTTCTTTCTTTTGAAAAAAAAAATATGTCATGAAATAGTTAGAAAATCACTAATCATTAAGAAAAAAAGCGGCCATTTTAAAATACATAAATTTCTTCACCCCATCACAAATATTCTCATTTATGTGAAAAACTATATCAAATCTTAACAATGCAAAGAGATCGTATAACACCTTCCACACTTTATATCCTCAAATTAAGTATCGGAACCCACCTCGAGTAATTTAACATGCATGGAACCGAACCAACTCCCCACCCACCCTTGCTTCAATCCGACGTAAGTAGTGGGGAATTGTAAAAAAAATACACATATATATATCCACCCCCGGCTTTGCCCCAACCATCATCATTATCATTATGTCATTGAAGATTCCTTATTGCTTATTCATACAACGCAGTAAGAAGAGGAACTTTCGCTGAAGAACAGGAGGCACGAGGGGGCGAAGGGGAATAACAACAGCAGTTTGATAAATGGCTCGGCGAACTCCCATCGGCGAAGCACAACTTTGCGCCCCATTAAAACATGCAAATTATTCATTCTGTAGCGTAAGTAAGTAGTTCTCCACTTTTACGAAATTTTTAGGGGTGATTGATGGTTTTGGATGCAACTTTTAAAAGCCCGAGCTAGTACTTAGTCTGGGAGAACTAGGCTGGTTTGGGAATCCCTCGTGGGGTCTTATAGATCGGTTATTGAATGCCAAAGTTAAATGCTCAATAGGGGATGAGCAGCGCTAAGATTTTTCGACGTTAAAATCAGTTTCGGAAACATCTTCTGACGTTTTGGAAGCCATTAGAAGCATTTTTGTTTCGGAGTTTACATAAATGAGCGACCTCCAAATTATGGTCCATGATGGATTATGGGCAGGTAAAAGCTGTGTCTCTTAAGCCCAATTTATATACAATAATTTGACAGTTAGCTTTTTAACCATACATCAATTAGACTATAAATTTGATGGATCTACTTTTATGGATTTGCAATGAAATATTTCGATGCGTTTTGATGTCTGGAAAACAAAAACTATGGGAAAATTTGAATTAAAGTTTTTTATTCACCAAGGGAAACCTTAAGGGAGCCATCATCTTCAATCTCAATATTTTTGTCACATATATATAAATAATATTGTTTGTTTATTTAGTTGTAGGGTTTCGATCCAGAATCACAAATGTAGAATTATAAAGTAATCTTGATGGATAAATTAAATATTGCGCATATGAATAAACTTATTTATTTATATATAGTCGATATGCATACACACATATTAACAAAAATTATGCGGAAAAAAACTATGACAGCGGGAGACTAGATATTAGAAACAATAACAAATATGTTTGTATAATATCTAATCTTAGGAGAATTACTCTCATGAAAAATTCATTTTGATTACCTATTTCGTTAATTTGTCCTGAAAAAGTTTTTAGTAAAAGCGAAGAGATGTTGATAACATTATTAATAAAAAATAATTTTTTTCAGGATTACATTCTTGTTATGCAAACACTAGCTAGTGGATCTTGAAGCTTTTCCATAAAAAAGAACTTCCGAAACTTATTCATTTTGAGTTAAATGCAATTTATCTAATGAATAAATCAAGCATTTAATTTCTTTTTAATTTAATTACATGTCCTCTGCTTTGATTTTTGTTAATATTAATAGAAGGAAAATATTTATTATTGAAAATAATATTATTGAAAAACTTCCAGAAATAAAGTTAGTTTTGAAACCGTTCCATATTATTGGTTTCGAAAAGGAATGGTCATGTCTTAGTATTTTCTGCAGTATTGAAATGCTTGAAAAATGATTTATGATAAATGTTCTCTATTTAATTTGTAAAATGCATTCAGTTAATTATTTCTTCATGTGATTTGTTGAACTAGGAACCTTAAGCTTTCTTTATAATAAATTTATATCTCTGACAAACTACTTTTATTCGAAAGATTGACTCCAGTATAAGTTAAAAATCTTTATAATAATTTAATATATTTTAAATATTAAATATTTTAAATGACGTTTATTTCTGAAAATATTGACAACTAAACTCATTGAATTCTACAGATTTATCCTTTGACTTTACACACGCATATGCGTACATATAAGATTTCTCAATGCATTTATGACATTTGTTAAATTATTTTATCTATAAATTGAAACCAAATAATGGAGAATGTATCGACGCATACCTGCAAAACCATGCTTTGTCTAGTTATAAGTTATTGCTTATTATTTTCTGATTTTATTTCTTTTACCCTCGTTAATGCGTAATAATTTCTTAAAATTTCTATATATTCAGTAAAATAATTTGGCATTTATTTTCATCATTTCGGAAATTGCCCCAACAATTTTCGCAATATTTAAATTAAATGAATAATAATAACTAAGGGGCGCTGCTGGTAACGCATCAAGAAAAAGTCGTTTCATAGATTGGGAGAAGTATTCAATTACTTTCAAGTGAGAAACCCAAAAAACTATCAAATAGCCATACAAACACATATTTCTGCAGAAAGCTGTAATGCAACAACCATCTTCCCTTCTTCGCAGCGGCTAAGATTTAAATCCCCTAAATTCCATTCTGAAGAGAACAGCTTTACCGTTAATCCTCTTTGAACCTTCTAGTACTGATATTGTCATTTAATTGGGTGCTTGTCCGGTGAAATGATAGTATAAGATTTCACTCAGTCAAAGATTCACTTGTTCAGGTAGATTATACATGTTAAAAATCTAAATTCCAATCTCCCTTTCTGAAGTGATATGATGCCAAGAAGAAGACACTTGTACAAATCTTCGTTATGAGATATTTGAACAATCATCAAGAATGATATCAGGAAGGTCTTTTCACAAATTGTGAGAAATATTCAAGCACTAAAAATAAGAAATCCGAAAAACTGTCAAATATACATACCGTCAAACATTCCCGCAGAAAATAGTAACTTAGTAGCCATCTTCCTATGTTCAACAGTGGCTGGCATGGTGAACAAAACAGTGGATTAAGTCCAGGTAACTTTCACTCTCCAGATAATTATCTTAACTCAAAGCTCTGGTATTGATCTTGTCAATTGATTGAGTTCATGTTCAGTTGGATACAAGTATAATATTTCACTGAACCAAAAATTAATTGAGATAGCCAGCACTTTTTAAAAGTCCAAAGTTTCATTTCCTTTTTTTGGAGTGGAAAGGCGTCAAGAAGAAGGTGGCAGCACCAAACTTCGTTATAAAACATTTGAATATCCATTGAGCGTAGCTTTCAGTACGGACATTTCGTAAATTTCGTGAAATATTCTGGTACAGCAGGATAGGAAAAACGAAAAACTATCAAACATCCTTACAGACAGATATTCTTGCAGAATACAATAGCCAATGTCTGTTGTTCAATACCAGCTGTTATTAAATCCGGTAACTTCTATTACCAAAAGAACTATCATACATGGTGAACAATCTGGTATTAATCTTGTCACTTGATTAAGTTCAAAATTAGGAGGTGATTATCAATGGTAATTGATTTTGGATGGTTGAAATAGACAGTTATAAACACATTATAACTTAACAATTTTAGAATAAAAAGCTCTAATCACCTCCTTTTAAACCTAATCAGCCTAAAAAAGATAAAAATCTGTTTTAAATAAATAAAAGAAATTGACATGGAATGATTAGAGTAAAATTCAGGGTAGCATGTTTAAAATATTTCAAATTTAAATAAGCCACTAAAGTCTAAATGCTTAATAACTAAATTAACTGAAGCATTAAATTGAAATTAATTTAATAAAATGATAATAAATATAAAATTATATAAATGAATAAAGGAATTTTATTTAAATAATAAAATTCCTTTTTATTTGCTATCTATATTAATTACTTTTTGATTTTATTGCTTACTGTATCTATTCTAATATTCAAAAAAATCGATTGAGATTTGAATGTAAATGCACGGATACGTTAACTAATCCATGCATTTACATTCAAATTTATCTATACAGTGAGTTCAAAGAAACAAACATTATATTTGAAAGGGCGAAATATTTGAAATAATAAATTTTAGGAAAATCATTAATTTTACGAAAAAGCAATGACACGAGCGTTTCGATCATCTTTATTTATATTTCAAGAAACAACGGCTATATTTTATGGATACATATGATAAACAATCTTAGCAAACCATGCATTTATCAGTAGAACTGATTATTATTCTCCTATTTTTTCTTCTCCTATCTCTAATAATCCAAAACTAAATATATTTATGCCGTCTTTTAATGCAATAATACTCGCACAACCCCTTGCCATAAAATTGGCTTTATTAACCTGCCTTACCGTTTCGGCATGTCTGCTATAAATTCACGTTTTATTACTTTACCTTCGGAAGCAACGCTTATTGCTGGTTATTAGATAATATTACTTTGTCATTCCATATGGGCACGGGATAAAATACATCGAAACAAATAACAACTTGGCGCAAGTTTTGTACTTGGCTACCGAAGAAAGTGGCTTTATTAAGTTTGTAGCCCTTGGCAAAGGAAATATAAATTGGAAAGATTAAAAATGGCATATTAAGCATCGCTTAGTATTAAAATGATGCTTTATTTTGTAATGCAATGTGAATTTAGTTAAAGACAGATTTTATTTTTAATGTCATTTTCGTATACAACTATTATATTTATTCAAATATATGGAGATATCATGCAGATTTTTTTGTTTTCAAGATTTTGTTGTGTATGCATATTTTGTGTATATTATTTTTTGACAGTTAAAATATTTACTTGTTTTTAAAATAGTTTTACATATAAATAAACTTTATGATACTATTTAAAATTTAATAACATTTTTAAACTACTTTGTGAATAAATCAGAATTAACAAAATTCTGCTTCTTTTTTTTAAATGTGTATATACCTTTGCATATACAAAAATTTTGATTAGTAAATTTAAAATAAAAAAAAATTATTTAAAACTAAAATAAAAAAAAATATTTTAGTTTTAAATGGCAACATTTAGGTAAAAATAAGTAAAATAAATTAATAAAATAAAACCAGTGAATATAACATAGATTCAAATTCATTTTCTGCCTCGAATATAAATATCGTAATATTCTTGAGATGTACCAACATATTTTGATAATAATTATTAAATAACCATTCAAATTTCAGGATATGATATTACCTTGAATTATAAAAGTTTATTCATCAAATATTTAGTACTTTTAATTTATGGAAGCATTTAATGTGAAATATGTTTATAAAATTGTCAATTTTAGTAGGGTCATTACAATTTGCAATTTAATTCACTTTAATATTGCTATGATCTTACGAATCTCCCTATGCCCCCCGCATTTCATAAGTTTCGAAAATAATAAAAATAATCTGCAATTCTGATTGGCATTTTTTTCATGTTTTGTGTATAGCAATACCTTTTCTCTAATAAAAATTACATGATATGATCTGCCAATTCTACTTCACTGAAAACTGTATGAAATAGAAGAAAAATTATGTGAAAGAAATGTATTATATTGATTACTTCTCACGAAGAAAAATCCGAATTAGATGTAAATCAACTTCTGTAAATTTTATTAATCTTTTTTAATGTTGACTGTGTAAACCCAACCAACCAAGCATCTTTTCACAAAGTTTGAGCTTCGAATTATTTGCAAAGTAGTTTTGAGTCCCATGTAGTTCACAACTGATTGTTCATCGGTATTAACAAAAATAATGAAGTGAATCCCAGTTTATATGTGCATTCTACTGAGAAACTTCTAGATTATACAATTATTTATTTATTATACAATTATTTATATAACAGACAGTGCTAAAGGAACTGGAAGATTATAGGATATTTTTTTTCGAGGAATTAAAAATAAACTTTATATCGTTTCCTTAATTTTTGAAGATTGTAAAACAAAATGCGGTTACTCAGTTTCGATCATTCTTTAAAATTATGTTTTGTACCATAGATTTGATATCATTATTTTTTCCCTTAAAGTATTCAGTTTTCAGTTCAATTAAAACTATACGAGGGAAATTTAAAATCTGTAAGGGACAGTAGAAACCTTTTACCAAAATAATTAAAGGTTGCAGTCCTGGGTTTTTGAAATGAGCATAATCTTTATCGGAATATTGTTTTACTGATTCAACAGTGAGTTAAAAAATAATTATTAATAATATTTGGCACTTACGTATTAGCATTCCCGCAGCTAATTTCGCATCAAAACTTGAGTAGAACTAACGCTTAATCTATTGATAGAAGATTTCTTTTACTAATTATAAAAAGTTTACTTATAATTAGAAAAGAAATTTCAATCGAAACTTAAAAAGTTACTGTCATGCCAATACGTTAGTATCTAATATTCTTAACGATAGTGATTATATTTGAATGTTTCATGTACAAGTTTCTTTGTAAACTTTGTAAATGATTTAATCAATCACTTTTATGTTACATTTCTTGTTCAATCATATGTGGTAAATAATTTTAAGCAGTGCTGATAAGAATTGATTAACTATTTTATATTGCACATTAAAAATTTTAGTCCATTTTGATTACATATTTTTGAAAAATTACTATTTTCTTTTATTTTCCACCATCCACTTTCTTCTTTTGTATGTTTCTTTGGGTTTTACTATAAGTTCTATAGTAGAGTTATCCTAGTGTTTTAAAAATTTATCCAGATTGGAATACAGTAACAGATACGTGTAAAGTTTATTTAAATTAGTTAAATATCAAAGATATCCATCAGAACTCCAAAAAAACATTGAGGAAGGCACATTTTCTAAGCGTAAAATTTTATTAACAACAAATATAAGTTTCAATATTTGTTTATTTACAGAGCCGCCAATGCCTCCACGGATTGAAGACAACACTAACGTCCTTCCTGCTGGAGAGCCATATCCAACACAAGCTGGGAAACCAAAACGACTGCATTGCATTTCTCGAAAAGGCAATCCACCAGCGAAACTCAAATGGTTCATTGAGGACACGGATATTACTACCATGTCCAACCAGACCAACACCACTGACGTGGACAAAGCAAAAACTTGGCAAGCTGTCAGCGTACTTGACTACGTCTTCCAAAAAGACCACAACGGGAAGATGCTCAAGTGTGTTGCAATCCATGCTGCCTACGAGACACTCACAAAGGAAATAAAGTTGCCCTTAGAAGTTTTGTGTGAGTAAAAATTTAATCATAGAAAACCAAACATATACTTTAGTAAAAGTTATTAAGTTTTTACTAAATTATTAACGCTTATTTTTTTAAACCTAATGCTAAGATCTAAGCAAATGAATGCATTTTCATATATGAATGAATGTATAGAGCTTCACTGTTACAAATTACTGAGTTTAAGAGGAAAATGAAGGCTAAAAAATAATAATGTATAAAAGGTAGATAAAATAACTTTTCGTCTAGTTTCTAGATGTATTACTCTTCTAAATTTTGATATAAGAGAATATGTCTTATGTCAAAATTTAGAAGAATAATACATGATTACTTACAACCTAACGTTAAAGTAAGGTTGTAAGTAATCATTTTTCATTTGTAACCAATTTTCATTTGTTTTGAATATTTAATTTTGAAAATAAAAAGTAACTTATCATATCATTTCCAATATAATAACAGTTTGATTATTTTCATTATAATAATATATTTGATATTTATTGATAGCTCAGTTTTGTTCCTGTTAATACTACAATTTTAAAAAACAAATTCTGTAGAGACCGAAAACTTTCGAAGTCTTCAGAATGATGCAACTAAACTTTTCTTTTTATCGTACATCATTTCAACTTCCGACTTTCGATTGTTGCAATTTTACAACTTTGAAATTTAGGAAATAGACGATTTTCAGTTGCGTTATTGCGGTTTTCTGTCTCCAATTTGAAATTCTCATTCTGAAGTTTTTTCATCGAGCAATACAATCAAGCTTTCTACATAAAATAGGATATATTTGAGTCTCTTATTAAACCAAATCAGCCTGAATAAATTTAATGAGTTTCCGCTGATGTATGGCATAAAAGTTTGAGACTGGAACCCTTTGAAAACTAATGAAACTGCAACTATTTAACTCCTGAATGCCTTTCCACTCGAAATTTATCCCTAAGATATACGACTTTGCCTTCATTATTCCTTAATAACAAAGAACTCATCTGCGAGTCCCTAGTATTGTTTGACTTTTCCGCTGCCTTAGTTAAGAAACAAAAGGGATTTCCCTCGCCAACCCCGGTTCACCGCCAACTCAAAACTGCGCATGATATGCATAAAGTGCAACGGCTCTTTTATTAAATCGGTCGCCCGTAAATAATTCATCGCAGAAAGTTAAAAGGACTAGCTTCATAACGAGAATATAGAAAATTTTTGAGCACCAGAAAATTTTCCAATTGTTGTATGAATACTTCCGTTGAAGGAGTTGATTTTGCTAATAAAGTTTGGCAACACATGTGTGCCTGTCTGTGTAAGGAACCATTTTCTTTTCCGGCGTATATTCCTTTTTCACTATTCAACTCCCTTTTATATAATTGTTCACGTGTTTATTGATATTTGATTCAGTTATTTAGGTTAAATATTTCTTAAACATTTATTGTTATTATAGCTATGCAACAAGTCATTGATGCTTTCGTAATGAAAATCAAATAACTTTGTCATGAATTTAAAACTGAATATTACTATAAAACAAACCATGTTATTTACCGAACCAGAGAGAGTTTTTTTTTTATTTATTAGATATAGTATATTGAAGAAATGCATAAAATTTTATTAAAGTTTAGTTGTCCCTTTTTTAAAGTTTGCAAATGGGTAGGTCTACTCTCATTTTTTAAAGTTACACTTTTAAATAAAAAGAAAATATTTTTGATAACTATAATTATACATTAATTGTAATAATCATTTACGAAATCGCATTAGTTTCCTTTTATGCAAATTTTTTTCCATGGGGCAATTTTCCAGAAGATTTGTGAAAAGTCCCTGCGTTAAAATATTTCTTCTTCACAAAAAATTTATTTTAATAACATAATTATATTTTACTGGGAGATATTTAAGCAGATTTGACCATCATGTTATAAATAATTGAAATACGTCGTCATTCTGGGTTTCTCTGTTTGAGGGGGAGAAAGTTCTTGTATTCAAGCATTGTAGAAATTCCAACTGAGACATGATACATTTTTAAATATCCAAACTATTTTTACATTTAGTCAGAGAAATATATTCGAACATTTTAACAATTATTTGCGAAGAAACCTAACAAACCTAGCAAAGAAAACCATATAGGGGATAAAATTCTAACTTGTTAATTTTAATCAAACTACAAAGTATTCCAATATCAAAACCTTTGCTGTGAGACTTTTTTAAATCCATCTTGTGATAAAAGTTGTTGTTGTGGCTTATCCTCTAGCTCCCTAACGAAGTCTGACTACATCCATTAGACCACTGACCCTAAGGAAGTCATGAGAATAATATGAGATGCAGCCTTTGTTAATCCGGGAGTCATAGCACCAGAAAGTAGAAGTATGTCTTGGCAACTTCTGTTGCTATGGGAACCTGATGCACCTTGACCAGATAGGAATGCCGAAGGTAAAAATCAGATTTTACTTCTTTGTCTGACATTATTTGGGCAAAATGGAAAAGCCTTCACATATCCTAGTATGAGAATACTCTCTCAATATACATTGCCCGTTTCATCTAAGAGCACCCCCTGGCCTTCTATAAAATAATCGTTTGTGGCGACTTCCAGTATTTAAGGGGTAGTAGTAAAAGTTTCTCTCTATTTAATTTATAGAAAGTAGAAAGCAGCTAAGTTTAGGGAAAAGCAATTGAAAATTTCACAGGAAGTGATACCCGGAAAAGAAGACTTGCTCCAATGATGGTATAAAAAAAAATTCAACCTGAATGATCCAGATAATGTTGATTTTACAGATATGATTTATTTAACGATATGTTGTCACCAAGATATAAAGTAATGATTCCGTCGTGGAATTTACCATATTTCTTCAAAATAAGTTCTCCAATCAAATCAGGGGAAAGTTGTATTCTTATTGATCATTTTTGAATTAAGTGGATTCAGAAAAACATTTGGCCTTTTAAGCGAAGATGGTATGTTGAGACATCGATGCAAGTAAGAAATATTTAGCTTTTTAAAATCTAATATATTATTAACTTCATTAAGATAAGTCATTTTTTATTCTAATTTTTGTCACTCTTGTGCACTTTTCTTTTATTCTAAATTATACTTTTAATTGATGATCTTGACTCAATCAAATCAAATCTAAATTTTATTTTTTAATTTATGTGATTTGTTTTCAACTATCACTAAATTTTTATATCATAAGAAATTAGGAAGCTTGAAGACAAAATAAAAAATTATACAATTTCGCTTAAAGTTTATTTTATGTCATTTTAGCAACTATTTCTTATGTTCTTCAAATATAAAATAGTTCTTTTCTCCATTAAATTTATGAATTATCTTTATGAAATAAACTGTAAATTACCTAAATAAATTAAAATATCAATATTTTTTTAAATATAATGCTTTTATCTAAAATTAACAAAGTTAATTAATTTACTAAAAATTATTAATTGCAACATTTTTGTATTAAAAAAAATAACTAGTCGCTTTTATAAAATGTGTCAAATTATTTGCTTTTGTTTACAGAAAATGTGTCCCATTTTAGCTATTCGCTGCGAGTATTAATGGTATAACTCAATATCAAGTAAGCAATTCATGTCACTTCCCGATTAAACATAAATACCCCATTCACGATCATTTAATTTCTGCTATAACTTACTTCACTCGTTTAAAATTTTATTTTGGTTATAGTATGGCATTTTTCATGCCATATAGAATATTGCGATATTTAAATCCCATTTAAAACATCATACGCTGTTGGAAAATACTGGAAAAAGTCGCCTTAAACTACTATCATACTGCACCAGCGCGTCTTTATTGCCCTTTTTTCTATAACTGGCGTTTGGGAACGAAAAAAAAATCTCTGTTTGTTGTAGATTAAGGTTGCATAAATATTCTACGTGAATATCTTCGTATAAATCGGTATGGAATTTTACTCAGTGCATTTAAGACTCAGCTTTATATTCACTGTTTATTGTGCGGTAAAGCATGGTATTTTGTTCTTAAAGATATGGTTCCCGACTTTACTTATAGCAAAGAATGTTCCAAGCTTAAAAAGGAAAAATACCCAAAGGAATTTTCTTTAAGGAAAAATATATGCGGGATTTTAATATTTTACTTTCAAATGCATTGTATACCAGTAGGTACTTGCAGAAAATAACAACATTTATTTTTGAAATATTTTTGAATAAAGTAATGGAATATGGTTGTTTATTTTCCATAATTTAAAATCGAAATTTAATACCAATGATGGAAATTATGCAATTATATATATATATATATATATATATATATATATATA
>JAPDSC010137899.1:500573-592399 GCA_026290005.1 Latrodectus geometricus
ATATATATATATATATATATATATATATATATATATATATATAATTGCATAATTAGAGACATACATACAGATGCGCTCATCCATATTATAGTATAAAAGTATACAAAATAGTTTATGTGAAAAATTCATTCCTTAATAAATAAAAAGGAAACTGAAATTACTCTAAATTCAGTGGCATGACAGCCCCCCTGCAGCCAAGTTCTACAATGTCTATATGTGTTTTCGTGACGGAGTGTCTCGGGGTGTGAAGCATATGTCCTGGTTAGGTGATCAGCCTACGTGAAACTCCCACCGTTTAGTTCCCAAGCATGCTTGGTATTCGCTTTTATCGAAGTACTCTTGGGATGAAAGGCTAAATCAACCTATGCCCAACCCGAGGATAGAATTTCGGATCTATGCCTCAGGTGCGCTAATCTATTCCCTTGCATCACCGCTGTCTATAGAAAAAGGGAAAAAATGACTTTGTATTTGAAGTTGTTAACTTATCAGATATTGATAGGGTAATTATAAAAGTATCGATACTATACTTGCTATTTGGCAGCTCCAACATTTTGGAAAAAGAAAGTTTTGAAAAATCGACATTCCAGACAAAAGTTCAATAGTCTAATGGACTTCCTAATTGATCATGAGCAACTTTTCACTTGGATGAAAACAGAAGAAACTTAGAAGGCAGAAAGAACCTTACCTAACAAAAGAAATTGATTTTAACTAATAAAAGAAATTGTTAGAAAATCAAGCAAATGACTTTTTCATGCCTTTAATGGAGCACCTGTTACTTTTAACCTTCATAGTTCATGTAACTATTTCTTTTACCTACTTTTCGTTTTGTTTATTTCTTGTTTAAAAGGGCTTAACAGCCCCTAGTTGTAATTCTAAGAAAACTGTAAAATAAATTATCCAGCAACCTCTACCTAAACTGGTAAAGTTCATCTCGAGCTAGGTACAGGGAGGTCTGCTGGCGTAAAACGTAAAACAATACTTGCTAAGATCAGAAATTTCCCTATATTTTATTTTTGTCTCAGTCTCTCTTTAAAGATGTTAAAAGCTGTTTGTGTGTGTGTGTGTGTGCTGTAAGAAGATGAAATCTATTACTTTTAATAAATGTTTGATTTTTAATGATTGTTTCTTTTAACAATTCCTAATCAACATCTTGCTGTTTATTAAAAATAATTCTTAGCTTATTACGGATTTCTAATAAACAAGGAATTATTTGAAAATAAACAACCTTATTTTCTAATAATGTGTGTGAAGTTATATTCTCTCTGTTTCTTTATTAGCCTTCAAAAATCTTTATAAAGAGAATTAAAAGTTGACCATAATAACTTCATCAATGCATTCTTGAAGCAACTATTTACTTAGCAAGGGAAAACAATTAAGAAATTGTTGAACAGAGAAAGCCTAAAATTTATCCCAATCCGCTCACATTCCTAAAAAAAGATAAATATTTAGAAATTTTTAGGGAAAAAAAGATGATAAAAACACTGAACACAATGAAGCTTTTTGTAATTTAGTTGCAAATAAATTGTTGATATTTGCTATTATTAAGAAAATCAAATGATGAATAGAATATTAATAACGTTCTAGAACAAAGTTTTTTTTTTTTTTTAACTCTTAAGGAAAGGAAAAAAGAAAGCGGAAGAAGATCAATATTTCTTATATTATGAATCAACAGATTTCATTTCAAAGTCTATGATTACAAAATTTCTGCGCGAGTTACACGGTATTGTTGAATAATTTCTTAATGTGTTAATGATAATTTTATGAAAAAAGGAATAAAATTGAAAATAATATTACTTTAAAAAAATCATCGGGTAAAATTTTAAAGCAATCTTCAATGCAAAACAGGAAACAAAAACGTTTTTATTCCACTTGTCATAAATTTTAATTAAAAAACCTTACAAATTTTGAAAAAGAAAATTCGATTTTTATTAAAGAATGCATTGAAAGTTGTTTGATTAAATTTAAGTTTTAATTCTGCGTAACAAAATTTAGTTATTCTGTGATGTTTAGCTGTAAAACATTAAATTGTTTAGTCAAATCAATTTGGTAAAACTATCAAAAATAACCAAAAAAAAAGTTAAAGTAATGCATTTATATTATTTTATATTTTGTAATATTAAATTAAAAGATAAACAAAAAAGGATTAATATCCAAAGCTTTTATGTGTATGGTGGAGGGATTGTCTTCAATTTACAAAAAATTCCTGATTATTATATATATGTACATGTGTATGTATGAAATTTAAATAGTAATTTTTAAATATTTGTTTATTTATTATTTATTTTCATGTTAATATTACATTATATGTTAAAAGACGAGCAAAAATGCATTAAATAATTTTTATTAACGACAAAATTAAATTAGTTAAGCTTTAAATTTTTATTTTTTTCAGTTTAATTTAATTTATTAATAAACAGTGAAAATTTTAGAATTTTTTTAAAAATAATATTGCTCGAGAAAATAAGTACATAATTGAAATATTCTAAAAAATAAAAAAATAATTTTTATTTTATAAACATTTTTTGAGATGAAAGTATTTTCGCTTAATCTTCTTTCATACCGTTGAAATAAAATACGGTATTCAATTTTCGCCTCTTTCAGCAATTTTTTTAAAAAAAAGATGTTTATTTAATTATTAAGGAAAAATGAGCAAACATGAGCAATTTAGTGAATTCCGATAAGCTCTTTGAACTTTATTTGATCTTTTTTCATAAACAGTTAATGCCTTTATAGTCTCTAATTTATCAACAATTTTTTTTAGAAAAGTTTAAAAATGCTGAAACAAAAAAATTTATGTTTGTACTGCTTGTTCTATATTTGATTACTAACCATTTTCAAACTTAATTAAATGATGCAGTAAATAATAAACTAAAAGCAAAATATTTACTAAGTCTTCAATCAGGAAATCCATCTTTATAATTTTTCTGAATACGATAGAAAATTTTATAGATTTATTCTCTCCATAAAAATATAAACATTTTATAAAAGAGATCTTTCTGGAATCAAACTAATATCTTTAATCTGTTTTATCATAGACGATATTTTTAAATGTATAAGGGTTTAATTAAACTAGTCTAAACTGCTAAATGTTTTATTTTACAGTTTCTTGAGCATTAAAGGGATTATATTATTTTAATGGAAACAATTTAATAAGGTTTCGTTTGAATTAATATCAAATTCTGAAAAGTACGCCCATTTTTGTTAATTATGCATATTTTCCAGTTTATTGAATTTTTCTTTTCCTTTTTTTGTTATGAGCAGCAAACTGAAATTTTGTTTCCATTTGCTCTTTAAAATTCTCATTAGTTTTGCTTTTTAAACCTTCACACGCTGAGTTATTTTTGTGCATTAATTAATTTAAGTAATTTTCGGAAGTGGATGAAGCAGAGAATGAATCATAATGTAGGGGAATTAATTTTTGTTTTTAAACTTTAGACTTTTTAGGTTCATTTACTTTCTGCTTATAGAGATATCTTTTAATTTAGTGGTTTTTAATCGTGTTTAAAATTTGAATTATATAGTCTGAATTATTTTATATTTATTTAGCATTTTTTTATATTCATTTAAATATTTATTTCAATAAATTGTTTGGAAAATCACCAGTTATATAAGCTATGCTAATTCTTTTATATAAATATTTAATATAGCTTAAGCAAAAATCAATCTTTCCATGTGTTTTAACGAATCATTACTTACTATGTTTCCTTGCGATTAATTATAATACATCAATGAACTTCAGAATTAAAGATTCATTAACTCATATTTAATAAGATGATGAATTAACTATATTTAATGAGATATTATGAACTATTAAG
This sequence comes from Latrodectus geometricus, assembly GCA_026290005.1. Lineage (NCBI taxonomy): Eukaryota > Metazoa > Arthropoda > Arachnida > Araneae > Theridiidae > Latrodectus > Latrodectus geometricus. The sequence goes on from JAPDSC010137899.1 coordinate 504,389, forward strand.
TGGAAATCTAATAGTTTTTCCTTTCCTAAATCAAACCAAGTTTACAAACACTTTCCTTATTCGAACAAGACACGGAAAAGTTGAAGTTTTTGAATCTAATGTCATGCGGATATGTTTCATGTTGCTCATACATTTTTTCACAGGATCTTTAAAATTTGGAAATATAGTATAAAACATTGAAGAGCAAAACCATTTAGACAAAAGTTCAATGTCTATAAGGCAGTTTTTTAGAAATGTCTCACAGTAATTTTTGTCTGAGAATCTCGCTGGCTCACATTGAGTTCTTGAATTTCAGAAACTCTCTTAACAGGATTTATGTTATTATTATGTTATTGTTAAACATGTTATTTGGTATGATTGCTTATACAGAATGAATTCTATTTGTTTATACATTTCTAAACTGCCTCGAATCGTCATAAAACCCATTCCTACAGGGTATAACCGAACATCTTTAGAAAAAATAAAAGAGCAATCCTCTGAAATTAATGGAAATTCTGAGAGTTGCCTTTTCACCATATACATATTACAAGATAGTAGTAATTTGGTATTATTAAAACTACTATATAAAATGTGTTACTTGTCATCTTATGGCACCATGTTCAGTTTTTTAAAAATTTTCATACATTTTTTTATGCGCACATATTATGGTACCAAATTCCAGTCATACAGTACCTATGACGAAATCTTGAAAATTAAGTTTACGTATCGATTTAGGACAAGATTGTAGAATTTCTGTGAAAGAGATGAATATAATATAACAATAAGATTTAAAATTGATTAATCTTAAATAGATACACAAATTTTTTATTCGTGTACCTTACTGTTGTCATGCATCATTATTGCATTCGAATATCTAAATAGTAAACATGGATTGCATTAAATACTCATAATTATGTTAACCAAAATATTAATGAATATATATGTGTTAGTTAGCCTTGTCTTAGAAATACAAGTATTCTATCTTAAAGTCAGTCAGTATTATTCGAGTGCTGAACAGTACTTCTTACAAATTTTGCTAAATTTCTAGTAAAAGATTTTAGCAATATTTGAAAGAAGTTTATCGCTCAATCCTTTATATTATTATTTATTTCAGAGTGATTTTAAACATTATTTTTATTCTAATATTAAATAGTGTACTGAGGAGTGTTGTGGATTGTGGGACAAGGTCTCGTAATATTCATAGATACCAAAAAAGGCTCATAATACACTTCTTTTTTTTCAATGCTAGGGAGGGGAAAAAAACTAAAGTCACAGACTGCAACGCTGCTTTCTCAAAAATATTCATAAACAATTATATTATTGTAATTTTATTCTTATGAAAAACAGGCAATTCAACTAACAAAAATCAATCGAAACGTTATTTAATTTCTAATAAATCTTCTCTTCTTTTAATGCTTACCTATGTATGTATAATGTACAGTTAATTCAACTCAATAATTAACGTAGTTAATTTTGCCTTGTTTGTATTGGATTGCTTAGATCCACCAGATATTCATCTTGAAGGACAGCCAGTGAAGGACATAGAAGAAGGCGAGACAATCTCAGTGAAGTGCGTGGCAGATGCTAATCCTCAAGCGAATGTGATCTGGAAGAAGTCTGGATACTCAAGCATCTATGCTCTCAAAGACAAAATCGAATTTATGCCTGTGAAGAGGTCAGATTCCGGAGTCTTTAGCTGCTCTGCCTCTAATGATGTTGGACTCAGCCAAGAATTAGAAGTGAATATCGACGTCAAATGTAAGTAATAAAAACCCTGGGGCTTTTCATTAATTAGATGAGCTAGATTTTATATTGCTAAATATTATACCATACTGATATTTGTATGTTGTTCAAAGAATGTTTTTTCTAGATAAAGTGCATTTTAATCATTTACTTTCTTGAATATTGAATCTCTTTTTTTGCAATAATTTATTGTTGACGAAATTGTGTATTATGCACATAATCAACTTGGTAACTTGTTACTTCTGATGATTGCATTTTCTTGTTAGATCATTACACAAAAACACTTAAAATCTGCCACAAATTTTTATTTTTCTGTAGTTTGATTCTGTTTTTTTTTTATTAAAGAATGTCCAATCAGTATTTTTTTTATGAAAAACAAGATGTTCTCCAAAAAGGGCCATATGTTGATATAGGGTTCAGTGTAGAAACGTATACCTCTTGTTTTGACGAAAAATTTAACGATAAAATTTAATTTTTGTTAACCCTAGTATTTTTAATCCTGGTAAATTGCAAACTTATTATCTTATAAAATATGAAAATTGTTAATTAACTTAGTTACCTTAACATATCTGAAGGTTTGACTAAGTTAAATCATTTAGGTTTAGGGATTTTTTAAAAATTGTGAAAAAAACCCACCTAATTTTATCTTATTTTAGCTTTTATATAGCAGCTGCGGCCATTTTGTTACTCACGTTTTAGCGCTTACTTTAGAATATTATATCTTGAATAAAATTTCTGAGAATCAAGAGTTATCCATTTGTAAATTTTTATCGTTAAGGAATAATTTTAACTGTAATTAATTTATCACACAATGATTTTATACTACACAGATTTAACAAAAATAAACGTTGTATTATAATATTAGGTGAATATTCATTCGATTACATTGAGCAATGAAAAACTTCTCATATTAGGATAAGGAAGAATATAAAGAGATTATTATATTTTTTATAAAATATTTTAGTTTAAAATCTTTCCAAAAAGCTATGAAGAATGATGACTGGCAGTCATAACTATTTATGTGACTGATTTTTGATACCAGGTCACAACTGGTTGATTAAGTTTTCAGTTTACCTATTCAAAAACGTATATCAGTATTCTTGGGAACTGGCAGTGTGCATATTTCTGGTCAGCTGAGATGGAGTAAGGATATCAGTACATTTTAAAACGCCAATACAATAGGGCTCAGTTCCGAGGATTTAAATGATTTTTAAATGCATCGATTTGTTTTCCGCAAAAGACATCCAACAAGGATATGATTTCTTTTGATTTTAAAAATGTTTTCTAAAAAAGATTAATGATATGCGGCAATAATAAAAACAAGGATAAGTATCAAATATTAAAAATGTAGAGATCAGTATAACCATGAAAAGTAAAGGATAATAATGTGATTTTGCAAATAGGTATACTGCAAATGCAAACAGTAATGCCTATTTCATAGAATTTTGCCTTTACATATTTTATAGAAAATCTTGTGATTTATCCACTTGTCCTGTCCATCCATCCATTCTGTATAGATAAGCAGAATTCAAACATTTCTATGGCTCTTTTCTCAGCCAAATTCATGACAAGTAGTTGATTAATTACCTTCTAGTATTGAATATTTTTGAGAAAACTTTCTTCATTTGTTGTTGAAACATCATTGTTGATATTTCAAGGGATTGCACTTAAATTGGATTTAGAGTTTTGGATCCATACGCTTTAATGCATAACCAAAAATATGAATTTCCAAGTTTTTATTGGTCTTCAGTTGAATTTCTTAAGTACCAAATGAGTAGTAAAAAACTTCTACCTAAGCCAGTAAACTATAGATGTTTTCGTATTTAGTTTTAAGTAGCTCCTAATGGCTCCAACCTCATATTCATAGATTCACTTTCAACTTTGGCTCATATTCAAGGATTTAATTCCATTTTTGGGACTTATTGCATTTTACATTTAGAATTTGCTTTAAAATACAGGTATGGTTGAATTAGCTATGTTAAGGAAAGAAATTATAAGTTGAAAAACAAAAATTCACCTCTTCTTTACTTATCTTTCACCTTTCTTCTGGCAACTAATGTGGGCAAAATTCATGGGATCAAACTTTCATTATTTAAAATGGTTGGTAATTGTTTTTGCCAGTAAATCATGGTCATCCATTAATATTATTAATTAGGATAGTTTGGATGTTATCTTTAACAATTTTAAACTTCTATTTAAAAAATTTCTTCATTTCAATAAATATTTTACATTTAATATATTTAACAAAATGTATTACTTTTGAAGTTGCTCAAAATATTAATTACAGGGAAACATGATTTTAATGTTGTTTTATAATAACATGATTAATTATAAAACTTCATTATTTACTCCAAGCAGTTTCAGTAGATCGGATTTGTATGAATTAGTTTTCCATTTATTGAAAAATCATATTTAGAATATATTTTCTAGCCTGTCTTGTGCCAAAACCTTTCAGTGATTACTAATGCAGAGTTTACCAACAAAACATTCCTTTCCTAACTCACCTTTTACCAAAAGTCACGGCTTTTCATTCATCTTTCCAAAACCACTATTCTCAACTTTTTTTTCTCCCTTACCAGTTCTGCATAATGGATTTTGACTAAAAGCATTTTCTCTATTATTTTTTCTTGTTTTGGCTCTTCTGTACCTCGCCATTTGAAAAGTACGTCTAGCTCAGGTTAAAAAAAAATCTTTCGACCTAGAATAGAAATAATAGTAATAATAATGAAAAATAATATAGTACAGGGGAAAGAAATCTCAAGCTGCTTCCTAGTCCGCTTTTTGACGTTTCTCTTAATGCAATTCCCGTTTTTCCGCTGCCAAAATCCATTTTATCCATTTGTGCGAAAATCAATATGTCAAACGTTTCTTTTTCACAAATGGTACACTTTACCCTTAGTAAAAATTTTATTAAAAAGACATTGTTAAATATTTGTATTTTCATAATAATTGTTAACATTAATAAGCTTGAATATTAATTACTGTTATTTTATGTTTATTTAATTTTTAAATATGATTTAAGACCGGTGAAAATGTTTTACTCCCTTATGGGAGGTGTGTGATACAGTTTTAATTAAACTTATCATCATCGTTTTAATACTGAAATATAAATGATCAATTAAACTAATATTATTCAAATATTTATGCTTAAATCTTAAAAATATTCAATTAAAATTAGAAACAATCATCTAATGGTATTGTTTGAGGATTCAAATTTTCTTTAACAAAGTACATTGACTAGTTAGGGTGCAATTTTATTTCAGGAAAGCAGTGGCCTGGTTGGTTAGGGCATGGTTCTCGTTACCAAAAGGTAGTGAATTTGAATCCCGGCTTTGCCGAAGATCCGTCGTGTTCACTAATGGGGACTGGGACACGTTAAATCCGTCGGGTCGCAATGTCCTCCATGTTCCCATTACAAATTAATACCTCTGGGGGTGGTTAGAGCCAGGGTTTGGGTCTTCACTGGTTTCAATTTCTAAATTGGAAGAATCAGGAGGTGCTGCCATCTATGAGCCAAAAGTCGTACTTCCACCTTCTTATGAGGGTGCTCAATTAAAAAACGGAAGACGCTCCCTCTCTGACTTCATTCGTCTAGTCTCTGTGATTGGGCGGGCTTGGCGTTGCTAAATGCCATTAACAACAACAACATTTTCAGAAATAATGGATAAGTTCATGAGATATAATTATATAAATTCGGAAATCTGCCACTTATAGAATTATGTAAAAGGGAAACAAAGTCACAACATGTGAAGATTTTTTCCTATAATGGATGATGAGATCATATTTGAATCAAGCTTCAAAGATAAAAACCATGTTTTCCCGTTTTACGCATGCTGACCTTATCGACCTTATAGAAGTAAATGTTTTGTCATTTTTAAATAAGTAAATAAATATATATAATGCGATGATAAGCTAAATATGCTTGATTTGTTTCAACTTATTATTTTTCAGTAGGTAATTATTTTTTCTATATCCACTAAATTCAGTAAGAAACAATGACTATATTGCTTCTAATATTTGTTACATCTCTGAAAGATTTGAATCCTCATTTTTTTATGAAAATAATAATAAAAAAAATAAAGAAGAAACCAAAAGTTAGATACGGGACTTTCCGAATCCACCATGAACTGAATCCCGAAAATTGCAAAGTTTGCATGTATAAAATAAAAATAATGCTTTAAATGTTTCGAATTTTCTAGTAAAGAAATACGTGAATGTTTTTGTATTCATACCTACAATGAAACAGATAACGTCAAAGAAAAAACGAATGGAAAGTCTTAGGTTTTTACCTAAAAACATTTTTTATTAAAGTTATTATCATGTTATTTTTAAAAGATAAGAAGTGTAATAAAAATTTTAAAGAATCTTTAATTTTAATTGATGGAAAATAAAGATGTAATACCATTATACATATAAATTTAAATCTTATAATCAAAAAATGTATGTAGATATTCTGGTAATTATGACATTCCATAAAATATTTGACATTTTCAAAATCACACAGATTTTTGTAGAGGTGAATCCTATTTCCTACTATGCTTTTATTGAAAAAGCTATAAAACGAGGTGTAGAATTAATTGAATCCACTAATTTTTGTTGGAATTGTAATATATATATATAGTAAGGTGAAAAAAGAAAATAACTTCTTTTTTTATCCTTTTTTCCATATAATTTTTATTGATATCGTAAGTCGCAAATTTTTTTCTTATTTTTTTTTACATGCATTAATTTCTTTTTTACTGCGACCACTTTAGGAAGAACGGAAATTAATCTAATAGTCGTTTCCCTTTCTATTAATGTGCGTTACGCCGTTAACTAAATTCAATTTTAATTAGTTAATCCGAATAGCAGCCAAATTAGTTTCGATTTGCTCATTACCGAAAGATAAATTTTATTTTTTCTTATAGTTTGACTTTGGCGATACCAAAAAATCTATATTTGATGCGGCTGCTTCAACTTTTAATTAGGTTTTTATGCGAAAACATTAATACTCATATCTGAAGAAATAGTTTTTTTTTCTACATCTCACAAGCCTCGAATTATCATATTTTTATTCAGATTTTTTTTTTTTTTTTTTTTTTTTTTTGCTGCACACATATGACTTTATTTTTTTTATCTTTTATTTGTGATGTACTATTTGTAAACTTCGCAGTTGAAGCACTTTTGCTGTTGCATTTATTTAATAAGAGAGATTTACATATTTTTATAAAAATAAAACTTTATTTGCACATGTATTTCGTATGTAGTAAGATGTGTACAGTTATTTTCTGGCATTATTTATTAAAATCAATATTTTTGTAAGATGAAAATAAAAGATACTTTACTCGTCTTATTTTTACATAACAAAATAATTATTTCTGTTTTAACTAATACAAAAATTGACTAAAATAAAAATAGTTTTTTCTGTAAATGACCTTATTTAGAGAGTTTTCTATTAAACTTAAAAAAAGATTTTATTTTTAAGCATAGAGTTACTAAAAAATTTATTCGAGTATGTTGTAATCAATAAAGTAATTAATGCAATTAATAATTTCTAATTTTCATAAGAGCAGGTACATTAATATTTATGTTTAATAATCGTACGATTCTTTTTTGTTAAATATTTATGTCATGTAAAATAGTATTTTATAGAAAATTTAACATGATAGTTTTATTGTGAATTTAAATAATAAATTGTACAAATAATATTTTGCTATGATTTATTTCTAAAAATCCAAATGTTTTAACTATGGGAATATTGTTTTTTTACCGCATACGTTGAGTGAGTTTTTTAAATGGAAAGCATAAAATAACGTTCGAATATTGTGTTTAGAAAATCAGTGACCATTTAACTAATTAATTTTTAAGTTTCGATCAGTTTTCAACATATCGGAAAATTTTGCGTCCATGGAAAAAAGAATGCATAGTTCTGATTATTGAAACAAAAAATGAACACTTGCAGAATAGTTTATCATTATTAATTGCTCATCAATTGTTAATATGTCACAATTAACATATAATATGTTAAGAATAAATGATTAACTTCTGTTCAAGAGCTCATGAATTTGGCTTCCATGTTCGAGTTTAGATGTGATTGTTAAGCGACAAACAAACTATAAAAAAACTATTTATAACAAAATATCATTAAACAAAAAAAGTTGTTTATTTCAAATGTCATTTTAAGTAAATTTTAAATTTTTAATTTTAAATCAATGAATTTCATTAATTTATTTTCAAAATTAAATGCATCTATTAAATTAATTAAAATAACGTGATTATGGAATTAAGCATACAACAGACTTCAATCTCCTTTTTTTCATGCTTTTAGAAAACCTTGTTTTAACAATGTTTCCGAGTAACTGTAAACTGACGACAAGGTTTGCAAAAAATCTCAACTTTCCAACGTTGAATTTCAACAAACTAAAAGAATGTTTTATTTTTTTTATTTCGTCTCCCTTGAGAGATTGTTTTGATGTAGTTTACGTCTTTGCTTGGATAAAAGTTATTTTGTTTTAACGCTTTTAAGCAAATTAATTTTATTTTTCTTTCAATCTCTGGACTGCCGTTACTCCAAAACGAATAAATATACAGTGCTTCAAATTTTTTTTAAAGCAACGGAAAATATTTCCACACGCAACCATTTTTTTCATGAAATGAAAAATTAAAAATACTTTTTTAGATTTGGAAAGCATCCAATGCTGGATTTTTGTCTGTGCTTGCTTAGAGTATTATTTTTTTGAATTTATCAACACCACACACACACACACACAAAATAAAAATAAAATATATAAATCGTTTGCTTTACTAAAATCACGCCAAGTATCTCCAAACATGTATACAGAAAGGCATGTAATTTCCATATTTGTACAGAATTATTTTTTACTAAATATGTAATAATTCTATGCTTGTAACTTATTTTAATATATTTTTGTAAATTCTGTTAGTCTGCGTGTTTGATGAAATTTTGAATTTTAGTTTGCTAATGCTTAAAAACATGTTCTTATGGATTTAATTTATTTTCTGTTTGCATAAAGTTAATTTCGTTATTCTCTCTCTCTGTATATATATATATATATATATATATATATATATATATATATATATATATATATATATATATATATGTGTGTGTGTGTGTGTGTGTGTATTTCTCATCAGAAGATTTGGTTACCCTTTTCATACTTACTTACTTTGCATTTTCTTAATATTTTTTATAATTAATCATATTTGACTGCTTTTATTGTTTGTCTTTTTAGATATGAATTATTTTAAGACAAATTTTTATAGTTTATATTATTTATTAACAGTTTATTATTATAAACACACTCACTCATGTTTCTTTCCATTTATCTTAATATAATGCTAGGCCTTATGTCAACTATTTTCCACATAGTACGTCAATACCAGGTAATTTAGGGGTATTGTTGTTGAACTATTAACATACCCTTTTCATAATTAAATATAAGGATATTTCCTGTCAAATTTTTGAATAGGGTTTTCTTTTACTTCTATATATTTGTGTGTGTCTATGCATATATATATATATATCTTTTTTGATTAAGATTCAGTAATTCTATGTTGGAATTTTGTGCTTAAGCCAAATTTCTATTTTATTGATTTAAGAAAAATATGTTGGTAATTCATGTGAGAGTGTTTTTCTTAGAAGTGAAAAACTAATTCGGCCAAAAATGTATGTAAGTTAGCACTACCAAAACTCATGGAAATAAACACTAACAATTTGAAAAGAAAACAAATATATAGGATGAAGAACTATTTGTAACTGAGACAAACAACTCTTCTTTGGTTAAGAAATTTGAATTCCGATAACTATAACAAAATCCATTAGTAAGTAAAAATGTATTCTAAATTAATGGATATTTATTACATGTAGATTAAAATGAATTTGTAGTACAAATGTCAAATGTTACATAGAACGCAAAGCACAAAAACAAAATCATTATCAAAACTTCTTTTTGACATTTTACAAACTTTCTCATTCGTTACACTATTTCTGACTTAGGGTATACTGTTTCTTTCCTCTTATCACAAAACCTCTTTATTTAGTTGACTTTGATAAATATCATTTTAAGATATGTTTTCCACTCAACTATTTCCTAAAGATAATTCAAATAAATATAAGTAGCATTCATTGTATGTCTGAATTTCCAAGTAAAATAATTTACGACCTTTAACTTTGAAGATGGTATTCGTTGATTATAAATTGTTTCTATGATGAGTTTTTAAGAAATATTTGTTGATACTAGTATTGTTTAATTTGTTAAAAACATTGATAGTTATAATGGATTTGCCAAGATGTAACAGAACATTATTCTTTTAAGAGGATGTTTGCAAAATATATTCTAGTTGAGTAATGGGAATTGTTTTATTTTGGCATAATTAGTATGTATCGATTTAGATTAAGTGTTTTTGGACATTATTGTGAACTTATAGTAATAGAACATCATAATGAATTTGCGCGTGTTGTCATTCTATTGGTTTTTTATCTATGGAAGAAAAAATATAGAAAATTTTCAAGCACCCACCTGTGTTTACAAATTATAGAAACGTAGTATTCAACTTCCATTATTCATTAGTAGCGGACGTGGAGCATTGAATGTTTTCCTTCGAAGAATATAGATTTACAACAAAAACAATGTATGTTTTGATGTACGTGGCAGTTTGTAAGATTTTCATCCATTTTTATATGTGAGTATAGCCTAGATTTTTTTAAATTCGAATACGAAATCAATAAATTATATATATTCATACGCAACAGCGTTTAGCTTCTGGAATTTCTTCTGCGCAATAGTAAATTCAACTGTAATTTTGCAATTTAAAATCGCGCATTGGTTCGTTTCCCAATACTTATACAAATGTATCATAATTGGCCGAGATTTTTACCCAGCTAATTATTTAATTCAAAATTACTCTCTAACCTCTACAGTATTTCCGATGTTCCTTATCGACTCAAACCACTTTTCCCATGTGACTACGGACGATGTGCTAATTCCTTTTTAATTGAAGTAAAAGTTCCACCATCTATTTTTCCAACCTGCTAGAAAAGGTGGGGAAAGATTAATTACTTTTCTAAAATTTTGTTTTTCCCTCTCCTTTCCTTTCGTGCTTCTCTTTTTAATTTTGCTTCGAACAAAGCCCGAACACTTGATTCGTTAGTCTTTTTTTCTAATTGTTTCTCTTCTGCAAATGAGGAAGCAACTCACTTAGTTTACCTGAACAAAAATAACAAGAAAAAAACTATAACTGAGAGTTCTATTCTTTTTCTCGAAAACTTCCCCCTTTTCTAAACTTGCAAAAATTTTTTTTTAACTAAATTAAGTGGTCTGGTAATTCTCCATAACTTTGGCATGGTCACAATTACGGTAATCATTGCTTTTTGGATTAGATGTCTTCTTTTTTTTCTTACTTTGGGATAAATCCATTAAGTGCAATGATAAGAGAGTTATATTGTTTAAATTATTGAATTTTTTTAGATACTCTGTTTAAAGGTGTTTTTCTTTTATTTGCAGACAAACCGCATATTTTGAAAGTATCGCCTAATCCTGGTGCAACTGTAACCATATACAACAATACAACATTGATATGCGAAGCTGAGGGTAATCCTCCCCCAAAGTAAGATTTTATAAAATAGCTTCAACTTTCATTAATTTTAAGTAACATGCTATATAAATTAATGTTTATTATGAGTACTGCACAGCTGCCGTATAATCTATCATGCAAGTTTCTAAATCTTTTTTGGCGAGAAAGAAATGTTGCCAAACTTCATTGTGACGCAATGCTCAAAAACATCGTAATTGATGTGTAAAATATTCCTGAAAAAAAGCTTGTACTTCTAAATTATAAATTTAAATCTGATAAAAAAAGATTAAATATTTATAATTTAAGTATTAAAATTTAAATTATAAGAATATTAAATGAAATATGAAAAAGGAGCAAAAGTTCTAAATTTTTAGCGATGATAGGGGTTGTAACATAGTAAGAATTATGTAGAAAATAGAATTTTCTACATTAATCGTATTATTCTCCATTCTTAAGATGTAATAAGAAACTTTTTATCTGAATATCTTGAAATAAATGTTTACTAATTTGAGAGAAGATATGTTTATGCTAATTATGTATTCATCATATTACTCTTTGATAAATTTCATGGAAAATGAAAAATAATTGTCTATATTTTGTGTTTAAAATTGATTTCTCTAACATCTAATCATATTTTTTATGACAAGTTACAGAGCATTTTATTTTTAAAATATATTTAAATTATAGGCCTCAAAAATCATTCCTTATATGAAAAATATATTCTATTTTCAATGATGATTTTAAAATTCAGATTTTGAAGTAAAAATGAAGAGCTAATTTAGATGAGTTATTAAGTTGACAAATAAATTTATTTTTGATTTTTTTTCTTTTTTTGTGTTTTCTATAGCTATATAGTAGAAGGTGGCTTATGAGAATATCATTTAGATGTTTTAACACCCATCAAAAGAAATGCAGTGGTATTCCATTTCTTTAATTCGCTTTGGGATTCAATCACGAACCTTTTTATAAATAGAACAAGATGCTTTCTTTGATGGCCAATATATTTAGATGTAAATGTTCAGTATTTTAAATGTGGACAAGAAAATTTTGTGAGAAAATCATTCATAAAATATTAAAAAGAAAAAATACATCTTTTTAAAAAAACTTCAGGAAACTATTACGTTGCTTAAAAATTTTATACGGGATTCTATTGGTTCTACTCAATATTAATGGTGCCAACTCAAATATCATCGTTACATGAATTCTACTTGAATATTTAGGATAAGCATAAGTAAAATAAAAGTAATGACTTAATCATAATTTACCTCAAAAATAATGTTCTATTTTTCAAATCCCAAACATTAGCATTTAAGCTATTGGTACAACTGCTGTATAATCCGTAATTTTAATTTCTGAATTTGGTGATTTTTTGGCGGATTTCCTTGTTTATCTGGCAATTTGGTTCTTATTACGTCCTAGAGATGAATAATATTTCAAAAAAATATATTTACGCCTTTCATTCATTAGATTTAAATTTATTTTTAGATACATTAGGAATTTATTTCGTCACAATTACACCTTCGTTCATTACGTCACAACTACGTCATCTTTGCAACATTTCTTCATCACCAAAAAATTCAGAAATTGGGATGATGAATTATAGGGTAACTGTGCCAAGCTATTAGTTCCTTCTCTCTCCACTACTTTTTAACATTTTCTTACCCCGAGAAAATGTAATATAGATTTTTTAATTTTCAACTATCATAGGCTGATTGCAGTAACTCAAAATAAAATTTGTGTCCAGTGAGAAGTTTAAATAGAGTCACCACTGTTTTGTAAAACTGAGAATAGTTCTAGTCAGCGGCAAAGCTATAGTAGATCAAATATTAACCAAGGTGCACCACGTGAAGTCTTGCCAAAGATGAGTGCACTAAAAAATTATATTTGTTTCCTAGATCGTGGCTAATTTCTCTAAGATCATAATCCTTACATCAACTTCGATATATATAAGTAATGATTAATAATTCACACTGACGGCAGGTAGTCTTAAGATCCTACTGTAAAGAAGTAATATTCATGGGCCATAAATAATATTATATTAAGAATAGCATAAATATCAGTAGAGAGTGTATATGCATAACATTCATAATAATAAAAGCTTTTATTGATTTATCGCCTGCAATTCTCACTATACATTTATTTTTCCTAAAGATATTCTTGGCTTCAGAAAATGGGAGGCGATCCAATAGCTTGGCAACAAAGAGGGAACAATGCCATTCTTCACATCTTAAATGTCACATATCAATATCAAGGTCAATATGTGTGCGAAGCATCGAACACCATCAATGGGCATCATTACAAGTCGACGTCTTCGGAAATAACGTTAGATGTCACTGGTAAGTAAGAGATATTGACCGCATACATAAAAGGAAATGTGGTACTTGCCAGACATGCTTTGTTGTGTTTCTGTTACCTTTTCAATTCTTTCTCACTTGTTCCATTCTGTGCATATTCATCAGTTTGTATACAAATAGTATTTAAACATTTATGAAAAATGTTTTTATTCTGTAAGAACATTTATTTAATTCTCTTTTTAGATCTCTTAGTATATACTTTAAATATTAGATTTTCTGGTATAAAATAATATTTAAGAATATTAATTACAAATTATTTTTCCTAAAAACTAATTTATACTAAAAGATCTAATAAAAAAAGAAGGGAATATTAAATTATTAAATATTTTTAGTTTAATCAATACGAAGAATTAGTTTTTGTTAATGATATATTTCGAATAAAAGAAGAAATCGAGGTTAGTAAACTCAGATGAAATATAAATATGCAAAACTGAATTATCTTTTAACTATATTTAATAATTTTTCTAGATGAGATTACAGCTATTGATATAAATTATTATAATGGACCGCTTGTGCAGTGAATTAGTTGCAAGATTTTGGAGGTTGATTTATTAATAACTATGATATGGTATTGTTCCTTTTCAAAAAGAAAATTCCTGAATTCTTAACTATTGCTAACATCCATAATCGAGGTAAGAATCACCCTCACAAATTATTGATGACGGTATTAAAAGAATGGTTTCATTGCCTAAAAATTGTGGATATTGATCTAGAATTGATAAGAAAAATCTTCATAATATTGCAGAATGATAATTTGGTATATTTTTGTCATTTGGTGTATCAATAAATTGAAAAATTGTGGAATAGTTTTGTTAATTAGACTTTTTACACTATTATAAACATGAAATTTAATCAATCAATATATTTTATTAAAACAGTATTGATGTCGAATATTTTAATAATATTTTTTTGAATCTCTATTTCATAAAAAATGTATAATAATTTTTAATGCTTTCGCCAAACGTTTGGCGATTACTAATTTTAAAATAATTTAAAGACATTGAAATTAAAAGAATATTTTTACACACATAAAAAATATCAATAAAACATATTTTTTTGAAATCAAAATCTTCATAAATATTTATATTAAAATAATTTTAACAATATTAAATTTATATTACAAAGCTTTTCAATTAGTTTTTATTAATAAAGTCAAGAAACTTTAGAGAATGGCTTGTTGTAATATATCTTTAATTGAAAATTTTGGACAGATTTTTGAGTTTTTCATGTTTGTGTATAATTTTGTCTTTTAATTAGATTATAATATAATTTTATGCATACATTTTAAAAATTTTGATTTTTCCATCAAAAATTTGTCATTACAGACAATACCGTTTGACTATTTTTTTGATGGTTAGTTACAAGATGCTACCTCTTGCAAATATAACTGGATTGTCAAACTCCAAAAACTCAATGAGGTTGCACAGCTCTATCCATTTTAAATATTTTTCTTATTTTAATTATTGTGCATATTTATATTATTCATGGCTATCTTTTAAACAGTCAACTAATTTTAGGAAAAGCAGAAAAAAATAATTATGGTTATACTACTCGATGAAAGGAATATGTGTGTTAGTTTAAAAAACGGAATCAGTTAAGTTATCAAACAGAAGTTGATATTGCGTGTGAAGATTTTAACAAGAGAAGGCGTGTCAGCTACACTGAAGAGAAAACTTGATGAATGGCCAAGCAGAAAATCTGTTCGTAACCCTTTATCACAAAAGTTTGACAAGGAAATTTCTGGACTGTTAGGTTATTCATTTGTCAAAAACGACACATAAAATGAAGGGAGTGGACTGGTTCCTGCGTGTTCAGTAGCTTGTACATGAAATATATCAACGATGGTTAAAATTACAGTAATTGAAAAGTTTCCTCTTCCGGATTGTCAGACTGGATTCTGGGAGTTTAGGAAGGTGCATATTCACCGACATCAATCACTGCAACCATATTAGAATGAGAAGAGAAGTAGCTGTTTTATTTTCTCGGCCGTATTTCGTTTTCCTAATTCCTTTTAAAATCACCAGGGAGATTTTTATGCCTTTCGAGATTTCTGCGTCATTACTGTGATTGAAGTTTCTGTCGAAGAGAGAAATTGAAGTAGATGTCTTTTCAAGTTAGATGGTTTCGTAACTAATGTATAATGTTTTACTTAATTTTTGTCTTTGTTGTTTATGAAGCTTACCATGAAAAGCTTGCTCTCGGATTCTACTACTTACCTTTAATAAATTTAACACAAAGGTTTTAATTTTATTGAAACAATAAGAATTTTATCTTATAATGTTGATATAAATGAATTAAAAATATTTATCTTTCAAGCTATTGCTATTTTTTATTATTTTTGAGACCTTTATTTTTTAAAACATGGTTTAAAAAAAAAAAGTTGCTTAGTTTTTCATGGGAAGAGTATGATTCTCACTCTATCATGAATATTTTTATGCTATTCACATCTTAGTTCTTCCCTAAAATATTTAACCACGGAAAATTATTTAATATAAAATAATTTGCCTAGATTAATAATTCTCAATCTTTTTTTATCACGGCGCACTTTTAACGATTTCAAAATTTCGTTGGACACAAAGAATAGAAAATCCTCTTTATGTCTATAGAAATATATCCTAATGTATCCTCTTTATGTCTATAGAAAATTTTACTTTAAAAAGTAAAATTACACTTAAATTTTTAATCCATTGTATGTGTTTTAACAGCTCTAAATAGCTCATCTAGAATATTTAAATCTAAAATTTAATGTGAGGAGGTGAAAAATGTATGAGTTCCAATATTTATGTTTTTTGTATTGCAATACTAAAAAGTAATTACAATAATTCTAATGAATGAAATTTTAAAAAAAATGTTTCAGTAAACAGAACTTCTCTTAGTAATCCACAATAGGTTAAATTATGTGGATATTCTAAAAAACTTTTAAGTGTGTAATGATATGCAGTTGGACTAGTAGCATACGGCTTATACTGAAAGGCGTTTTTCATATTCGTTCAATGTCCAAAGTCTA
This sequence comes from Latrodectus geometricus, assembly GCA_026290005.1. Lineage (NCBI taxonomy): Eukaryota > Metazoa > Arthropoda > Arachnida > Araneae > Theridiidae > Latrodectus > Latrodectus geometricus. Next base: position 521,048 of record JAPDSC010137899.1, read on the forward strand.
ATATTTACTTCAAATGTATTTTTAAGTTTGATATCATAATTTTTCTTGTAAAATTTCAATAGTTTTTCATCCTGTGAACAATTTTTGTTCTACTTACTGAATATACTCTTGTTATTTTATCTAAAATACTGCGATTGTTGAATTTTATAAGCAGATTTCCTAAAAACATCGTAACTTTCATAGGTTTAAATGCTACATCCATTTTTTTCGATTTAAATTCAGTATATGGAAAATAAATAACTGATGCATTCCAAATAACTTTCATATTTAATAGTTTAGAATAAATATATCACACTAAAATGACCTGTTTACAAAGTGATTCCGTGTTTGCTACAATCAAGTACTATTTTCAGTCTATAAAACGAGTTTAAAATCTAAGTACACTATTAAGTTCAATTACTGAAAATGAGAATCTGTCGCAACGCAAACAAAAAAAACTTAATTTTATCGATGATGGCAGCTAGATAAGTCCGCTTCCTTGTTGCGTTTCCACGTATCATTTCATCGACGATCGCATGTGGCAGGAAGAGTAATAAAATTGCAATGTAGGATGAGACTTACAAAAGCAGCGTGCTTTCCTATCGATTACATGAGTGATTTATTGCGTGCTCCGAGTAAATTTGGTGTTATCGAAGAGCACATCTCTGAATCGATGGTTTGGATTTCTGGTCAATTTTCTGTTAGCAAGAGCACGCGAGCGATGGAAATTCCGGTCTCCTAAGTGAATGTTCAAAGCATGCAAGACTTCGGTATCCATATAAAAGATTTTTCTTTACGTCATGAATCATCAATTATTAGCTAGTTTTCGATTTGCACTTGTAACGTTTCGAAAATAAATTTTCATTCGAAATTGATAGCTGTATGAAGATTCAAAAGGGTTATGTACTTTATTACTATTTTTCTTCTTAAAAATCCAAATACTATGAATTTAAATTAGAATTTTTCGTGATGTTGTTTCTATGGAATGTTTTAAAAAGTTATTTAGAAATATTGATTGGTTTAAACTTCTTCTTATTTGGAATGGTTTTGTTAGATTCAAAAGCAGCTTTTTTTATGGTCTCTGTATTCTGTTTAAAAAATAAAGAAAAAGAAATTTAAAGAGTTTTAAATGAATAGAAGGAAAACATATTTTCTATTCAGAAATATAAATTTAAATAATGTTTGAATTTGCCAATGATATTCCTAATCAAGATTCATATACGAATGTACTAAGTATTCAGATACCGATATTGATAATGACAATTATTATTTCATGTAATATTGAGTGTACGTTGTTGATGTTAAATGCTTTGTTCAGCATAGAATTTGAAACACCTTAAAGAATTCATAAGAACTGAGAGGAATATTCATATAGGCGATAATACAATCAATAAAAGTAGTTAAAATTTCAGATAATAAGTATAATTTGTATGTTGGAGAATTCACAAATAAAATGGTAATACAAGAATTTTGTCATACCATAGCTAATGTAAATACAAAATTCAGTACGTAATGTATTAACAGCACATGTTACCCAAGGAAATACTGAGGTAACTAAAAGCTTTTGAATCTGACAATGTGCTGGATGACAAACTAATTGTTCAAGATTATTTTTCAAATGTTAGATTAGTGACAAATCCGTGAAACAATAAACATGAAAGCATGTTAACTTTTTAAAAATTTCTTATTTGAGGCTTTACTGAATGGTTTTATTTCTGGCACGTTAAAAATTAGGCAAAGTTATATACAATAAAATGGCAACAATATTTACAAATTAATTCGTTATGTTATATTTTATCACAAATCATTTTGGAATGCAATTGAAAATGAACAGAACAAAAGATACAAAAATAAATAATACTCTTAAGAAATGAAACAGTGTTTGTGCATTTCCTTTTATTATTTCATTTTATTTATTTTTTCATTATTTTATGCCAGTCCTGTATAACAGTTGTCCTGTATTACAAAAAACTAATAGCTTTACAGAGAAAATACATTTAACTATACTTAGAGAATACACAGCTGTATAATCGATTACAATTTTCAGTAATAATGTGCATGGAATTAGAGTGAACTTTGAGATAATTAAGTTCATGTCTCAAACTGTTTGCATTAGATTTGATTTTCTTATGGATATAAAAATGAACTTATAAGTAGCAATTATAGGTATACATGTAAAAACATTTTATGTTGAAAATCTCTTCAAACTCTTTTATGTATTTCTTTGGAATTATCAGAATTCACAAAGGTATAAATCGGAGAGGTCTTTTCGTAAATGTTATCCTTCTTCAAGGGACTAAGTTTAAATTATTTACTTATTCGTCCATCTATTAATGTAAGGGACAAAGTGATTAAATTTGTTGTAGAATGTTAACGAAGGATATTTTAAAATAAATTAACATATTTTTTACTTTGCTTTATACATATTATAGACAAAGATACATAGTATCACTAAATATATTGCTTTTACAAAATAATAGCATTTGCTTTGTTTTGTGACTTATACGAGATTCTATTTAGAGATCCAATTCCTCAACTAATAAAAAATTCTTCTAACTTTTAAAATAAAATTGGCATGTGTGATATTTTCTATACAGCATATTGAATACATCATATGTCATCGCTTACGTAACTGAAACATTCTCTACTTTCTTCTATAATTGAAAATGACAGTATTTTCTCTCCTGCTACTGAAAACAAAAGTTTAATTCAATGAAATTAATTACATTATTTTCCATATAATTTTACTTATGTGCTTATGACGCAGTCCTAGCATTAAATATAATATGCTAAAAAGAATTATTGTTTATCTAAAGCCGTAATTATACAGTTCAGCTATCAGAATCATAGATAGAATATTGTTTTGTTTCAACAACCAAACAAAAGTATTAAGTTTTTTTTTATGGCGGGAATAAGCACTGAGTGCTCTCAGAAATTGAAATTAACGGGACGAAGAAACATGCATATAATTATAGATTTAATTTATTAGAAACGTAACATGCTTACAGTCTTCCATTTAACTTCAACCGTTCATTTAAGCGGTTGATTCCTACTTTTTCCAGTTGCTCGATATTCGAATGCTTTTAACTAATTATTCTGGTCAAAATAAATTAGTCGAAATAAGTGAGGCGAAGTAATATAAAGTACAACCAAAAATATATTTCCTGCTGTTTTAAATGATGGGCTAGGATAGGTAGAGAATTTACGCTACATATTATTATTTTGATAAATGACAAAATTGCCGATATCGCTGTTTTGGAACCTTCCGTGGCTTGAAGTCCAAATCATCTGCTGAAACACGCATTAATGGATTTATTATTCGCCGTTACAAATGGCTATTCCCGGAAAGTGACATTTTCGTTTTAGGAGAATTATTTTCGTTTCCAGTTCTCTTTTTCCTTACTACACCCTTTTCTAATTTCCTCCTCGGCTGAATGGCTGCGGGAACATGGAAAAATAAATTAAGTACCTCCAATCTCATTAAGCTTTTGAGACTTTTTAACTTTACTTTGAACTTAAATCACATCCAAGATTCTAAAGTTAATTCGAAAAAGTAAATTAGAACCAAGACAGCAGGGTCCTCAGTCAAAGTGTTGCTTGGAATTGTTTTCGTTTTATGAACAAAAGTTAAGTTGGAATGAAGAATCTGGCTTATTTGTTTCATTTCTGTTACGTTTCTTGTAGATATAAGTTGGGGAAACAATTCCCAGTTCGGTTGTATATCTCAAATTTAATAAGTTTTGATATGGGGCACAAAATAATGGAAATGATTTATCAATGCTTAGTAAGAAAATAATTGCAAACCATTATTTACATATTCGTACTGAAATTTTTGAAGAAGAAGCATATAAAATTATTTACGCTGTTATTTATTCCAAAAAGTAAATATTTAAATTTTACCCATTAGAAAAATTATACAATATTATACAAATATTTAAATGCTTTAAACTGTGCACTCTACTATACATTAGACAACAAATATTATTCAGTTTTTTGTTTTTACTAAGAAGAAATATTCTTTTAATTATTTAAAGGTATATTTATTAATCATGGTTTTATGAAATTGATGTAAAATTGTATGGTTTTTGGAAGATGATTGGAATATTATGGGTCTGAACGTGTTGAGTAAAACGTTATTTCCTGAAAAGATTCCTAAACATCACCATTTCTTTCTCTTTAACTAGAGAGCGTTTTTTTTTTTTGATAATTTATAAAAAATGTAGATAAATTTTAAATAAATATCAAAATTTTAAAAATTCTGGAAATAAAAGACATTTTATAATTTTTGTTGGAGGTAAAATAATATATATTTGTTTGTAGTTTTTAATCATTTTATGCATTCAGCTGAAGCATTTGTCTTTATTTATGCAAAATTATTATTTTCATTTGAAAAATTTCTTGATATTTCAGATATACATGTTTAAATATAATTTCAATTAAATGGACATTACGTTGGGATAATGGACAAAATACATATATAAAATAAAAATATATCACCTAACTCACATACTTTGAATGATATTGAATGAATTTTGATAAAGAATACAAAATTCATGACAGAAAATACAAAAATAGTTATTGCCAATGGCTGAAATTTCTAGAAAAAATGTTTTAGATAACTAATAAAAAATTTTGAAAGATTTATATGAAGAATCTGAAAGACAGGTTGAGTGAAATTAGAAAAATTTGTTAACTTTAACAAATGCTAAATGGATAACGGAATTATGAGGTCCATAAAATACTTACTGCAGCAAAATAAAAATACATAGGTTTATTTAAAATTTTTATGTATCTTTCTAACTAATAAAATAACTTTTTATGAATAACCATATAATGAATAACGTGTTACTGATGATAACACGTAAAATGTGTTTTATGAATAGAGTACGTTAAAAGAAATTGTCTTATGATATGTGACTTAGAAGTGAATAGAAATTCATAATTCTCCTAAGGGAATTTATTTTTAGTTCTTATATTTTGATTTATTTCCATCATTATTATGATAATTTAATATCATGTCTAATTTTGTACTTTTATTATAACATATTTTTATTTTAATCAATGTATTAACTTTTTGTAGGAAAATTATTAATTTTTAATGAAAAATCAAAAAAAAGGTGGAAAGTAAAATTTATTTAAATTTCAATTCTAGATTTTCTATAGAAACATAATTATACAAAGATATTTCATCAATCTGCCATAAAAGCCTTGGAATTAAACACAAATTTTGTGTAGAAATTTTATGTATGGCTGCTGAATGCTTTTTATCAATATCCAGAAAAGTTATTTTTCTCCAAAAGAAAAAGATAATTTTGATTAATATATCCTGGTTTACAAAAGACAATTAGTGTTAGTGCAATAAAGTCATAACAAAAAATTCTCAGAAAATCTATTCATGCATAAATTCAATTTTTTGTTCTTGTCAAAGTAAATGTGATGCGAACACCAAGAGAAAGCACGTTGTTTACTTTTCCTTGGAAAAAGTTTAATTAAAATATGAGCATTATTTATTCCGAAAAGAAATAGTTTGCTTGATTATTTTTTGTCTTCGTGATTTTTTGGCATCAAGACCTCAAAAAATATTTGCTAAAATTATTTTTTTTTCATTTGTGTATTGTATGGTTAAATAAAATTGTGTTTCTCTCAATTCTTCCCTTTAGAAATCAGAGTATATTTAAAGAGTTAAAATTAGTAATCCAGGTGAATAAAATAATCTTAATTTAATGTACATATAATGTCAAAAAATCTTTCTTTTTCGATTAACAGGAATTCCTTTAATTTAATTACGTTATTGCATTCAATCGAATTATAAAACTTATAGTATTATAATAAATTTAATTTTTTTTGAATAAATAAGGTAAAAATTTAAATTTTTTTTAAAAATAACTTTAAAATTTTATACATTTTAAATTAAATATCTCATTTTATTCCCAATGATATTTATTTGCTTTTTTGATGAAAAAATGCTGCTACCTATAAACTTATTTGCAGAAAAAACTTTTTTTTATCTCAGTATATTTTATTAGTCATATTTATTTATTTGATTGTTATATTTCTTTATAATATTCTCGTTATTACAAAACATATTTTTTATTGACGATTTTTTTAGTCACATTTTTACCATTTTGGAATATAACTTATTTTAGTTTGATTTACAGATTTATTAAAGTAAAATCAATTATTTTAATCAGTTAATTTAAAATAGGTTTCCAATTTTGAATTCTATTTGAGATAACATTAAACTTAATTGTCTTTAAATTATAGATTTTTACGTTTTCGAGAGTATTTATGACTCACTACTCTTTTTATTGATATAATTTTCGAGGACTTATTAATAATTTGTAGAGATGTTTTTGGACTTATGGTGAGTCAAAATCGGCAGTTACTTGTAGATTTCAATTTTAAAATTCATTATTATTTTAAAGAATCTAAAATAATTAAGTCATCATTCTCCGGAGGGTAAAGAGTGTTGCTAGACCTTGTTTACAAAATAAAATTAAATGAAAATGTTTGGGAAGTATCTTTTGATTTTTTATACACTTTATTATCGTAAATTTTATGACAAGAAACAAAATAATATCATCAGTGATTTTTCTTCTTTTACTTATCATCGATGCTCTTAATTTCAATTAATTCCTGTAATCTCGGGTTTGTTATTAGAAATAATGGGAGTCAAACTCCCTTTAAAAGCTCGGAAATCGTGAAAGAAAAGCGCATTTTTTCCCTTGTTCATTGAGTATTATTACTTTCACGGGATCAATTACTGTCTGTAAACCCTAAGGGAAACGTTAAATGGGAACTTAAGATTTATGATGCTGTAAAAATCCCTTTTTTTTTCCCCCAACCGTTTATGTTTTTCGAATGGTTACACTTAATGCTTACTAATCTCGAAGTTAAATGGGAATTCCTTTTTTTATTTTCTTAGCTTTGGGAGTAAACAGAACGCGTGATTGAGAGGCTTAAGTTTTAAGACGTTTTTTCCCCTTATTCAAATCCCTCTCAACAAAAAAAAAAAAACTTTACTGTGTAGGAAATGAGATTTTGCTTAGAAAGTAATTAATGATCAGAGTATTAAAACGATATAATAATCAATCAAAAACTCAAAATGATCAGAGTCATAATTATTTCAGTGAAACTTTGTTTCTATGTTATATGGAAAGCAATCACCATAGATATGGTCATCATAACAAAAATTATGTCAAGCTTTCCCCAAGTACAATTATTTTCTTGCATTTATTTTGAATTTATTCTAGAATTTATTTTGTTTTTGCATTATAATTTTTATGAGCATTTAAATGACCTTCACTTTCTAATGACCGGACTATGATCTTTGTAGTGGAACAACTTGAGCTTGATTCCAGTGACTGTTGAATAACAGATAACATTCTGCATGCATATCTTTAGGGAAATACCCGTAGAATATTTTCAAATTTCTTTTCTTGTTTTACGTGAATAAGGTCTGAAGTATTACGCTATGGATTTTTGATAAGATCCTTACATCAGCTTTTGTATTCAATATGGAATTTGATAATGTCAAATATAAATAGAAAAAAAAAGAATATTATAAACCAAATTAACAATTATAACACAAATTTTATGATAAATATTTTATCATAAAATTTGTCTTAAGAATCACTACCCTAAAATGTCTCAAGTAAAATGGAAGGCATTTATTATAAATTACGCCATAAATTCTGGATCTATAGATGCATCATTTCTTTTCTTTTCAAACGTAAAAAGGCAACTTTCTTTAGCTTCTTATATTCTCAAATATATTACGCTTTATATTGAAATTATAAAACTATAATTGCAAAAATAATTGTTAACAAACTTTTTAAGCCTTTCCTAGTAAATAATTTAAATTCCACTTATACAAACTTTTACACAAATACTTTGCAAATTGCTATAAAATTACTGAAATTTTATACAATAAATAGGTTTTAAGTTATTATTTAAATTGGAAAATGTACAATTTTAATAAGAAAGCACAATAGAGAATTTAATTGATGTAGTATTATTTAGTAATGTCTGGCTTTGGGGATATTGTTTAATGTCTCGGAATCAAGATTGGCTACATGGGAAATTTTCAAAAAGATTTTAGATTTTACGAAAGAATAAATATAAAATTGATTATTGTATTTGCTTTTTTATATTGTATTTTAATTCTTACTTTAGAATTATATGAGTATTGCACTATTTATTGTTCTAAAATAAACATTTAAATTTATTAAAAAAATTGTAAACTTGTCGATCCTTTGTTATTTTATATTAGAAACAATTCTGAATGTCTTAAAATTACGAAAGGATTATAATCTTACTATAAACTATTAGTTTTATATATGTAAGTTATAAAAATGATCAAAGAGTCAGAAAATGGCCATTTTATATATATATATATATATATATATATATATATATATATATATATATCATTTAAAGATATATTTGCTTTCAAATTATTTTATGTTAAAATTTGAGAGTCAGACTCTCAGTAATTTTCTTGTTTACTAACGCAACAAATATTTTAAAAACATTTATTTTAATAAAAATAAATTAAACAATAAATCAGGTAAAGAGCCAACCACTTTTGAAATAACTGTGAGGCGTGTCTTTTGAAAAGAAAACAATCAAATGCAACCCTTCGAAACACACAGAGCAACTATATTTCCGAGAAAATTGGTGTCACGCCCGATTTTATGGGGTGATATTTGCTGTTTTAATCAACTAATTGACCATCTGAGCAGCATACTTGTTGTCCTTTTACAGTTAAAATAGAAGCAAATAAAAAGGCACACAACGGAAGTTTTATTACCATTGAATTGTTGACCTTAATTTTATTGCTAACATTTTCTGAGGCGAGTTGTACAAATTGGGTTCCAAAAACATTCTTCGTTATGTGAAACCAATTGTAAGAAAATTCTTATTAGAAAGTTGAAGAAATTGCAGTTTCAGTTTATTTTTGCGAAATTTTCATCGTAAAATTTTAGGTAAGTACATCATTTTGAAGAAAAAATTACTTTATTACAATTATTAATATTAAAAAAAACATTATTTCAAGTAAAAACAAGCTTAGTTGACTGCCTAAATCAATAGCTCTCTGTTTTTCTGTTGAAAAGTTTAAATCTGCCATTCTTCACACGGGACTTTTTTTTAAGTCAATTTGCTGTTTAATTAAATTTCATGATTAAAAAACTGAAAATATCAATTTAATTATTATATTTAAGATTATTTCTAAATTTTCCTTTTTTAACTTTAATGATATGTTTTTTTATATTTATTTATTTTGATTTTATTACAGTGCACTTATAGGCTTATTTCAATCTTTTATTACTTGAAGTCAAATATATTTGACTTTTCACAATGAAAAATTTTTAATTGAGAATTGCTCATGTATACAAAATTGATCAATCTGTCTATAATGTCAAAATAAAGAAGATAAATGTAAAATAAAGAGGATTTTACTTCATGCTAATAAAAAATTAAAAATAAGAATACAAATAAAGACATATATTTCAGAATAGGTAAATTTTTATAGGAATTTTAATTTAAATTCAGATAAAAATTAATGTATTTATTAATTTAAATTTGAAAGTTTTTATTGGTGAGTAAATCTATTAACAACGTAAACTTATTTAAAAAAAACTGTAAACTTTTCTCTATTTATACAGCTTTAATACGGAACCCTATATATAAATATACTAATCTTTTAACTGTCAAAATTTTAATCCTAAGTTAATTCCATCAATACTGTACTACGTTTGTAAAATACTTTAACTCAAATCAAAAAATGTATATAAAAAAAGCTACAGACAATAAATCAAATCACAATCCTAAAATTTGACTTCGATTACTCGTAGGGAAAAATACACGAAAGCCATCCAAGCATTCACTGCATACTATCTTCCAAAAGAGTCTTTAATGGAGCTTGTTTCTATGATGGATGAATCGAAAGCTGTAAAACCCCCAAGCACCTATTCTGACATGTAAATGTAGAAAGCAGAAATGCAATATCCATCTACTTGTTTTCAACTATGGTTATACTTGAAGAGATCACTTGCATCCGTGATCTAGTCATATCTCTAGACCATAACCATGTTAAAACTACAGACCAATGATCTCAAACAATTACCATTGATTGATAACACTGATTGCATAAACAAAAGTAAAAATTTCATGATTATTTCTTGTATTGTGAGGTCTCTGAAACTATGTGGACATGAAATAAGACGATTAAGATGTTAACATGTTTATTAAAATAATTTTCATTTTTATTTGTGTTTTTAGTTCATAAAACTTTATTCACATATTATTTATTTGAATTGTATTGTTAGTTTGATCATAATATCTATTTCACAACTTTGACAGTAAAACGTTTTGTGTTACTCATTAAAATGATGGAGTTATGTGGTTCTTTTTAGATTCATAAAACCATATCTATCTTTTTACTGGAAAAAGATTACGAATAACATGTTGAATTCATAAAAAATTTTTGATTTACAATGAGGTAATCTATTGAGATAACCTAAAACACATGAAATTAAAGTTTTTTGACCTTTTATGTTTCTGCGCTTTGTAATATTGTCATTTCAAATGCAGCATTTCATTTTACTGTATGAAATCTTCTCGTTTTTCCACTAAGCAATTTAGAAAGTTTTCACTTCTCGTGCATTTCTTATCATTCACAGCCTTTATAGAATTAATTATTCCTTTGTTCTCCCAGAACAACTTCTAGTCTTCAGTGTGGAACATTTTTCCATTTTTTAAGAGTTTTGACAAAGTGCAATTTTTTTGAAATATGCAATTTTAGTATAATGATTATGTAAAAATGTAGTATGATGTTAAATGTTTTAGCATAATGTTAAATATAGATATAAAATTCAACATGAATTAGAATATTTTATTATCTTGTCAAGCTGATTTTAATTAAAATGGTAAAAAATTCTCAGCTTTAACTAGTTTGAATGTAATTCAAAATTAGGAATTGCTTTGGTCGTAAGAACTAGGCATCGGAAAACGTTCTAAAACATTCTAATGTAATTTTAACACATAATTAAATATTATTTATCATTAATTTTTAAGTATGATTCATTATTAATTAATAAATAAATTTTTAATTATCTAATTATTGAGAATTTAATTATTGTAAACATGAAACAATTCCATTAAAAATGTCAGTAATTATATTTTTCCTTATTTTAAAAACAAAGTGATTATTTCCAATTTTTTTACATCACATAAGTTTTTTTTAAAGATGAAAGTAAAGCGAAGGCAAATGTATTTCAATTGTGTTAATATTTTGTTTTAATTAATTTTTTATAATCGATTTTTACCCTCACCGTTTTGTCGATTGTACATATATTCCACACTTACACCATCACAAATGGATTTTTTTCTATTCCCTTCTTCAATACATAAGTCGAAATAAAATTATTTCTATCACTTGTGAGTGTTTAGCCTAATTAGAAACTGAGATTCGACGCCTTTTTTGTGTGTTTTCTTATGATGGAAATAATATAAAACACAGAGTAAAATAACTGTGCCAACGTAATGAATAAAGAACCTAATCAGTTGTACAAAAAACAGGCAAAAAAGGTAACCAAATTCCATATTAAAACAGGGACAAGGCCTGAAAATTGCATTCAATTCCAAATGTAATTAATTTTTTATAGCATTTTTTTGTGTTTCTTAATTAGCTAAAATACCGTTTTTACCCAAGAGTAAATGCCATCTAAGTTTGGATTTTTTTCCCATAAATGCATGAGGTAAAATTTCATTATACCCAGCATAGAGAGTTATTTTATTTTTTTGCTTTGCTGTGTGTCTTGCATCTAGCCTAAGAGATTTTTTTTTATCTACAGATATTTTGGAAATATCACTTTCTCATTTTTGTGGAGCATTAAACTCAGGAATTTTTTTATAAACATTTCATTTTTTTCTTATAATGTGCTTCATTACCTTATATTTTCAGTGTCGAAAGGGTCGATTTAAACCATTTTGATGTTAGCACTTCAATTGTTGCATTCATGCATTTCTTATTTTTTACTTAAAAAAATAAAAAATTTATTTCAAATAGCAATTTTTTTTTAAAAAAAAGTTTTATCTGCTTTAAATAAAATAAAAAGTGCTGAAATTAGTATATGTTAATAAAACTGATTAAATTTGCTGTCTAAACAAAGATTTTTACATCAAATATTCTGTTATCAAAACCTGCATTCGGCAAAACACAATGGGAAAAGAGAATTTAAAATTTTTGTTTCATTATATTTCCAGTTTTGCTTATGTTTAATACATGTTTAATAACCATATATAGCCATAAGATGTTTTTCCTCCACAATAGTTCATTTTTCTCCCAAGAAGATTTATATTCTTTACTTTTCATGAATTTTAGTTTTGTAATAAAATCATGTAACACTTAATAAGGTAATGTTTGTCATTTTGTGACTAAACATTATTTTGACCAAAGATAATAGTAATCATTACTTCTTCAGTTGTAAATCGGAATTTTGAATAATAACGTCTGGTTTCAATTGTAAGTCCATGTTCAAGATTTATAGAGGTTGAGCGTTTTTTAATTAATATTTACATACATTATATCTATAATTTTTTTAAAAATATAGATTAGTTAGGTAAAAGTTTACAAAGAGGTGCCCGGTGATTTTTTGAAGCCAAGATGAAAGTAACAAAATGGCTGCTTTTCAAGAGCTAAACTAATATAAAGGCGTTTTTACAATTTTTATCATAAAACATAAAAGGATTTAACTTAATCACACTTTTTTTCGATAAGTTAGCGTAATTAAGTTAATTAGGAATTTTCATATTTTCATAGCGTAAAAACTTTGTTTTTTACAAAAATTGAAATTACTAGGATTACAAGAAATTAAATTTTATCCCAAACCAAGTGGTACCCGTTTCTACTCTGAACCATTTGATATCATATAATATGAAAACATGTAACATAAAATAAAAAAATTACGGCAATGTAATCATTTTAACAATTACAAAACAAAATAAGCAAATTGCATTTATTTATTCTATATAGATTTTCTTTCTTATATTCTCTAAAATTTTAAATTATTAAGAATTACAAAAATTTGTTAAGATTTAATTTGTTAAAAAGTTAATTTAAATTTGAATGCGAAAAAAATTCTGTGTAAAGTATTATATCTTTCATTTCATATAAAAACATTGTAAATTTACACAGTTTTACAATTTCTATAAGTAATACTGAAAAGGAAGAGGATGAATTAGATGAAATTTCTCAACAGAGAAATCGATAATTTCCCAATTTTATGGCAATTGATCTAAATAGGTATATTTGATTTAGGGTTGGAGATTAATATGTAAACTTTTTTTTTGAAAAGGCACTCTATCTTTTTTAAAAAACAGATTAAAAATATTATGATAATTTCATAGTTTTCTTATTCAAATACTTATGCATAAGAAAATTATGAAAATTTTCGAACTGAAATTCTTATTATAATTTATTAATTTTCTTATAAGTATTTATAAATGCAAATCTTACTAAATTGCTTTATAATCATCATATTTTAACAAATCCAGTTGTTTGGTATAAAGCTAATTATTATTATTTAAATTTCATGGCCAATTAATTAGTCGGTGATGATCATTTTGAGAAAATAGATGAAAAATTATCATTTTGGTATAAACGAAGTAACATTTAATCAGACGTAATTAGTATCACCTCTAGCTTCAATATTATTTTAATTCAATCGCTGAAATTTCCCTGGTTATATCAAGCCATAGAATATGAGTCTTTTGTGCCATCAATTTCAGCTTATTTACAATTAATTGGCATAGCTGTCCGAACTGATAGATAATAGAGTAGAGATTACATAGGACAGAAGTAGGTCGCGGCGTCTATTTCGAGGGTGGTGATAGATATCGCTTGGTATCATTTAACATTGGACGAGAACTCAACTGCACCAAGCGAAATTGAGACACATTCAAGTTTATTTTGTGGCGTCACTCCTTCCTATTCAGTGCTGTGCTATTGTGAGTTCTCAATGTGATTTGGTATCGATGCATTTCGATAATTCATCTGCAGCTTAAATATATTATGCTTTAGATGAATCATTACACTACACAACAATAATACAGATCCCCAATTGTTTTAAGTGTACAATGTTAGTTTTGTATCAAAATACATAAAATTATTCAATATACATTATATCAATTTGTTTTGCAATAAACTGAAATGTATAGACTCATTTCACAAGATTATAATTTTCAGTCCAGTTCATATTATATACACCTAAGTCTGTTTTTACACGGTCTTTTTGTACACGGTTTTGATATAACACGGTTTGAAAATTGAATATTTTTAATTTTTTTACACGATTTTATTCCATTTAGCACGATTTGAAATTTTATGTACTTAAATTTTTTTTGTCAAATTTAATTTTTGCGAAGTATGTTCATATCACAAAAAAGTATTTATGAAAGAAAAAAGTCTGAAACCATCGATAGTATCGATAGTTTGCGAACACTAGCTTAAAGATTTAAGTGAATTCCCCTTTAGCGCGTACAAACAAGTAGGGGAATTCCCTTTATGTGCATACAATAAAATTTACTGGTCAGAGCAATTGAAACGTGTTAATATTTTGTGAACTGTCAATGCAATAAGACGTGTTTGGTAAAGATATTTTTTGCAGGCAAATTTGATTTTCCATTAAATTTAATTTTAACGCATTAAGATAAAAGGTAAGCCAAAAAATATTTTGTATTTATTCAGTTATTTATGTTTTTTAATTTTGTTAAATATTTTATGTATCCCTAAAAGGAAATGTCAGATATAAAACTAAAACGGAAGGCAATTTCTTTGGAAAAATTGAATAACCTATTCTTTTCGTTCACAACATAGTTTTTTTAGTTCCTGAACTTGCCATACATTTAATTTATATTACTTTTAAGATTAGAGTGCATATCTTTTTTATCATTAATTACTATGCTTGTGAAAATAAGCATTATATATTTGATTTAATAAAATAAACATGAATTCTTGTTCTTAAAAATTCTTGTTTTTCACTAATTTTAATAGGTTTTAGAGATTAGGAACAAATCACCCATTTTTGTATAAGATCAATGTCTTTTTTTACACGTTTTTTTTTTTTACACGGCTTCTTCTGGAACCAATCTACCGTGTAAAAACAGACTTAGGTGTAATTTTATGAAATTTTACTCGCGTTTTATGTAAACTAAAAGCTTTTTCAATAATATAGCTTTTCTTCGCAAATATTTTCAATAAAATTCTTTGTTAAGTTTATTTTCTAATTTAAGTATTCACTTTATCGTTCTATTTGTTTCATTTTCAAAACTTGCTTCAAAGTAGTGGCACAGTTTTTGAAGATAATATTTAAAATTTGAATTTCTTGTTATTTAGATTATTTGATTGATATCAAAACCATAGCGAAATTTTAAAAAGAAAAAAAAAATAATATCTATATCCTTTTTGAATTCCTACCAAAAATTACTGAACTTATAAAAACTTACAAAAATCCAATTATAAAGTACACCACCATTACACATATTTGCTTTATTTTAAATAAAAGTATAATATTAATTTATGGAGCACTGAATTTTATGAATAAAAACATTCTCTTTCATGGGAAAATCGATTATTCGATAAAAACGTAAATATCGTAAAAATTAAAAAAATATATCGCAATTTTTTGGTTTGTCTTTGGCAATTTTATGTTTTTATTTTTTTGTTTAATATACGTTATTCGAAAATGAATAATATTGAGTTTAAATAAGTTTAACGAAAATTTCACGTAAAAAAATTACATTATTTGAAATAAAATATTATAAGATATTTTTCCAAACACAAATCTAATGCAATTATTTCTCTAACAAAGCACTGCTATTTATTTGAAGTGTTTTCATATAATTTTCCCATTTATCATCTACTTGTCGCTAAACTTCGCTTACAAATATTGCATGACATCACCAACGATGTCCTTTATTCAGAGTTCTCTTTCATTTTCTTCATTTTGACTCAACACGTGAGAAGAAACCTTTGCGCTTGCTTTTGATTGCTGTAAAATTAATGCCACAAAATTATGTTCTAAATATGTCACCTTCTCATCATAAGACCTTTATTAGTTTCGATGTACATGGATCATCATCTCTTTCGTATACCCAAATGAGACTTTAATGTTCTTTTTACTAAAGAACAGTTTTTCGTGGTCTATACATGATCGGAGTAGAAGTATCATTAACAATGATAAATTAAACGTCTTTTACTTTGAAAGTTATAAATAGAGGGCTTTGAAAATCCGTTAAAGTAATATTGTGGTGTACTACGTAAAAATTGTATGTAGAACATTCACAGTAAATTGAACTATTTCCTTAAAATGTTTGCATTTTTTTCCTGGTTAAGTTAATATTTTAAATTTGAAACAGTTTCCCCTCGAAAAAACTATTAATTATTAAATCTATCTTCATTGTTCGTATATTATTTTCTTTGATAATTTCGGACTCAAAGTCAAGTGCTGATATTATCCTAAACTTTCCATAAGTGTCTTAATAGTATATTAAAAAATAAAAAATGCATTTTTCATATTAAAAATGATAAAAAACAAAGTTATTCAATTTTTTTAAAAAAAAAATATTATTTTTTATGTAGTCCATTTAAAACGTGTCATTTTTTATTATTTCAATACAATGTTACATTTATTACAATTATATTAATACAAGTTAAATACTTGAATTCTGTGTATTCTCGTGAAAATAAAGGTGAATATAGAAAAGACGTTTTGATAACGTAGTTCAATTTTGAGAACACATAATAAAATATATATGTTTTATCTAACTATTTTTATTTGAATGAATCGAAAGTAACATAGAAGCGTAATTTCGATTTAAAATTTGGTTTATATTTTCATTTGAAAACAAAGAGAGTTTTCTAATATTGGTTGATGATAACTCTAATATTATATAACATTCATTGGGAAGCTGTATTAAAAGCTAGAAATTTTTTTCTTTTTCTGCTTTTCAAGTCTGATAGGCAATATAGCGTTTTCCGGAACACAAGGTTCTGTTCAATGTCAACCACTGTTGTATCACGGAAAATGGATATTGCATTTCTTCCTTCTTCTCATGCGTCTATCAAGTTTTTACGGTTTTCTACCTTTCTATCCATGAATACGACCCATTATCTATAGAAAATCCTCCTGAGAATCATTTCATACTATTAAAATGCCTTACAATGAATGTTCTTGGTCTGTTAATTTGACCAACACACGATGTCAAAACTACTTTTGATTATGAAATTACATAAATATGCTACCAAAATTTGAAGTTACATAAATATGCTAACAAAAATTTAGTAAAAATGTAAACTTAATCCCGCAAATTTACGATATACTTTTGATTCTGTTTTGTTTCAAACCATGGTATATTTTGGGCCTAACAATATTTCCGTTCAAAAACCCAAAAAAATGTATAATATTTCTCTGAATTAGAGTTATAAAGATCTCGAAAACCATAAAAAATACCCTCCGAGTTTATAGAACTTAACCCTTTAATCTCTTTCAGAAAAGCTTCACTTTACAGTTGGTGGTAAGTTCTGTACATATACCAGGATCCTTAATCACAGCATTTGACAGTAATGGAAGGGAAGAGGAAGGGACTGGGACTAGAGTCGACCATTAATCAGGACATATTTCTTTTATCATTTACTGTTCTTTTTTCTCACCTTTTTCCGCACTTTTTTTGTGAAGGAAGCCTTTCCACCTCCTGGTATTCCTTTGCTGACGATAGAAGAGAAAACGCTGGATAATGAGCCTGTGGCTGAAGCATTTCATTTGGAAGGCCCTTTCCATTTGTCAAAGCTGCTTTTGAGAGATGGTTGGTGGGAAATTGAGTTAAAAGAGGAAGGTGGCGCTGTGTCTATACACCCAAAACGCCCTGTATCCCCGAACTGTGTTATTTAAAAGCAAGGGGTCTGAGAAATTAAAGTCTTCTTTCCCAACTTCATTATTCCGAAGTTAGCAAACAAAAATAAAAAGCTGTTCCTTTAAAATGGAAAGCATTTCAGGAGTTAATTATGCAGATGAATCCTTCAGGGGTGTGTTCTTACTAGTTAAACAATCTAAAAATGTTCTTTAATTCATTTTGCATTACGTTTCAGTCCAGTCGAATTGAATTTATGTTACAGTTACGTCAGATCGCATTTCATTAATTTACACGGGAAACATAATTATGGCTGCAGTCTTCTTTTCCATTTTAATATATATCCTGCTTTATAATTAAAATCTCAAAATCTTTTTTCGATGTTATTAAAATTATTTGTTCAATATTTTTGATAGTATTGTTGATTAAATATTAGTAAGGCGTACATAGATTTAATGTAAAAATTTTCAACAATTTTATTCTATTGTGCATTTTCTGCATTTCTAAGTTGACTCCATCTATAAATTTAAAAATAAACACGCAAATCAGTTATAATTATATAAATTACAGATTATTTCTGTTCTTTTAAATTTTCAGTTAAGTGTTTCTTGTTTAATAATGTAAACTATAATTATAGAATGTTCAGAAATCATAGTGATACTCACGTTTCACAGTTTTGTTTGTTTTAATAATTGAGAACAAAGCTTTTATGAAAACATTTGTAAATTCATTATTCTACTTATCATTTAGTTTGTACAGTATGCTACATAGAATATATCATATTGATTAAAATTTCAAAATACATTATTACAACTTATTTAACAAAAGTATGAATCAAAAGTTTTGCGTTTCAAGTTGTTCTTATTAAAATAATCACAAATGACATCAATTTGTGATAATTTTTTTGCTCGCAATAACTAATTAGATAGGGATCTTGAGTTTAAAAGGATTTTACCTATTACAATCAAGACAATTCGTTGAAGACACAAATATATTTCAGAATTATCCTTAGCCATTGATTTTAATTTCCAAGTCAAAGAATTCTCATTTTGGAAATTGTATGGCAGCAACCGAGATGCTATTCATTAAAAGCGTAACATAGTATGAATACAAAGTTTTTCTTGAATTTTTAAACTTAAATAATTAAATTTTTACTCTGATTTGAGTTTTCAATACTAATTTTTTACAATATCTATATAACTAAGCTCTTATTCATATTATATCGATTTTCACTACCATTTTTTTTCTTTCTGTTTCATCTGTAATCTTTATCTGATATATTTATATTATTTAGATAGAGTGATTAAAAATAGAGAGTGGTTTGTGCTTAGGAAGGATTTACAGTACAAGTTAGACAAAGCTCAAATATATGCTTAAAGTAAATAAATGCTATAGATTTTTATCAAAAGAATGTATGTTTACCAAATAGGTCATGAAAGCTACTTATTTTCAACCAACCATTTAATAATTTGCTGCAAAGATGGTTTTCAGTTCCAGCTCGATTGTTTCATTCATGTTTGTCTATGGCAAGAAAATATAGAGATTGTTTAATTATAAAAACCAATTTAAATTATTGCTGCACGTTAAATGTATTTGTCTCTTTTATTGTGCTGAGAAATTTAACTTGAATGGTTTCATATGTTAAACTAAATTCAAACCAGAATTTTTTGTGATTTGCTATCCATATTTAAGTTACAGTAAGAGAGTAATTTAAAAATCATTAAAATTATATAGAAATAAAATAACAGTCTGAGGTAATCACTGTGTTTTTTTTTTTTTTTTTTTTTTTTTTACCAATATCGAAATTAGTCTTGAAAACCATAACAGGAAAATAGTTCTCAAATCAATATATAAATTTTATTCATCTTGAACTTTATATTTTCCTTCAAATGATGGGTTCGTTGATAGCCATTTAAGCTCCTTTTTTAAAAGAAATTTTCTGCCAGTAATACATCATAGCAAAAGTTGAGCAGTTCCATTAGTGTACGAGTTTATTTGATTACTTTTAGAAAAGTTAGTATATTTTTCTTCCATGGAAAGGAAAACCAGACTTTTAGTGTGGTCCACATTTGATAATCATCTACATTGGTGGATAATTTTAAATATGTTTTCATATCACACAATTTATTATTCTCAATTTATTTTTCAAGTGTTTGATTAAAATGTTTATTTTTAATTGATTATTTGGGTATTTAATATGACAAAATATGAGTAACGTTTCTAGTGAATCTTGTTCCATCTTTGATTGCCTAATTATACTCAAGAACCACATAAGATCTTCATCCAATATCCCACTTCAATAAGCTATAGACCCTTTCAACGTCGCATAACCAACATAATGTAGACCCTCATGGATATATACTTAAACGTGTGCCAAACGAATTTTCCATCACGATCTCATGATCAAGTGCAAACGGACTCTTTCTATCATAGTAGTTTTTTAATTCTAGCCAGTTGAGAGCGAATGACATATGCTTCTTAACACTTGGAGCATACCAAGCGCTTTCCTTGTTGGTCCACTGTAAAACTTGTTCACCTTGTTCTTTGATATCCTTGTGCATCGTTCTTATCTTTATATACCGTTCTTATCTTAAGGAATTAGCAAGTTTTATACATGACTTATCCAAGGATGTTCATACAGAGTTTTCTGAAGAGCATTAATGCTCCGTAGGAGAAATGTCTCACCACTCATGTGGTAATCTTCTGCCGACTGTGGCTGCCAGATCAGATGACGACATCTGCCACATAAATTTCATCAGTGAACATCCATCGATGTTCAAATATATGAAGTTGTTGGTTATGTTTAGTGACTTTAAAAAGCAGAGATAAGCAGCTTTTCCGGCTGCTTATCTTACAATAATTAATATAGTTTTACAAGATAAATTTTTGAAGCAAATTGTAGAGATTATTATAACTAAATAGTTGGATAGTAGTCATTAGGGAGAGAAAATTGCCCCAGTTTTGGCCCTAGCCACTTTTGAGCAAAGGGAGAGGAATATTGATTGCACTTCTGCATGCACATTTCTTGGGCGTATGCTTGGAAGATGCTGCGATGCATTATCCACTATCAATTAAGTGTGGTAGTCTTCAACAGTTTCTGGCTGTAAGGTTGTTTAAATCAAAATGCAGTGTTAAATCATTAAGTACCAAAAGAATAAATATAAGTGCAACTACCTTTCAAAACGGACATTTGACGATTCCTCTTTGTATAAAGAAGCATTCTTGTTTTATCTGTAAAATATCTCTCAAAATCCTCTTATTTTTATTGAATTATTGAAAAAAAATCTAATTGAAACAAATAGTTGTTTCAATATAGCTGTCATAAAACTTACTCGATATTTCTACCCAAAGACTTATTTGATGAAAGCTGAAATTTCTAGGGAAAAGAAAAGGAAACCTTCATTTTTACTAGATGAAGTAAAATAAATACAAAAACTAGTATTCAGCAGTATTTTCTTTTCTTTTTTCCCCACCAGTCAAAAACAGTTCGCCATATGTTTTCTGCACAAAAATAGATAACCCTAAGTAACAAAAAAGTAAACTTTACTGGTACTCGATATAAAAATATATATATAAAAGAATGTTCTATACGACATCAATTGAATATTTTTTTCATCCACGAAAAGAATGGAAAAATTCGAAACGAGCACAAAAAACAAAAGAATGAGCACAAGATCTGGGCTATATCTGCAAATCGCATTTCTTCTTATTGAAGGTATGACGAAAAGAAAAAAAAGAAAGAATTTCTTGGGTGCCCATTTTTTCTATTTCCCGTGAGGAATAATATTTTTGCAGTAAGCGCATCTACACAAGGGCATAAGCTGGAAGAAGAGATACTTCAGAAAGTGAAAACCATTAGTCATACTGCAAACCTGGAAAACAGAGAAAACCGCACTTTATGCAGTTTTTGACCACACGACCTTCCCATTATGGAATGTTATTTTTCCAGATTTCTTTAGGAAAAAACGTTGTAAAAGTAGTTTCTTATTTTTTATGCTTTTGTCCCCATGTTTGCAAGATCTCTTTTTGCAAAGTTACTAAAGTTAATATAATAGTAGAAAACTCGATAGACAGAAACCGGATGTTGAATACATCTCTGGAAAGTAAACTGATATTTGTATTTTGAATAAAATGCTTAGCTATACATAAAATACTTTGTGCCCATCATATAACACAATTTTATTATATACACCAATGATTCTTAAACTTCGTTTTGGTCACTGCAGATTTTTAACAATTTTAAAATTTGGCAGCACGCAAAGAAAATGAATGATAAGTTTAGAAATTGCTTACTTACCTAATATGTGCCCTGTGTAAAATAATTTATAATAACAATTTTAAATATAATAAATTTATAATAAAATAATAAATTATGTACTACAAAAACAACAATGCGTTAATTCTGGTGTTAAGTACAATGTAATAATAAAAAGATGTTTTTCATGACGAATTTGAGCTTGATGTTTTTGAAAATTTCATTTATACTTGATCTTAAAATTGACAATGCTACTGTCATATCGTCTTCATCATTTAACAGTCTTGATCTTTTTTCATTTTTATATTGGTTAACACTAAAAATCCGAATTCAACCAAATGAGATTTA
Organism: Latrodectus geometricus; assembly: GCA_026290005.1. Taxonomy (NCBI): domain Eukaryota; kingdom Metazoa; phylum Arthropoda; class Arachnida; order Araneae; family Theridiidae; genus Latrodectus; species Latrodectus geometricus. The sequence goes on from JAPDSC010137899.1 coordinate 543,543, forward strand.
GAAAATTGTAATCGTAAATACTTGAAATTATTACACATAGGGAAAATATTTTACTTTATGAAATGTTACAGTTATCGAAGATAAAAATCACAGTTTTTATCTGTAAAAACAAATTTTCTTTTACAGAGTACTTTTTTTTATTCAAACATTTATTCTCGTAATAAGAAAACATTATAATTTTTACACGATTCATTTCTAAAATTTGGAGACAAACTTTAAGAATTAGGTTGCACAAAAAAGTGCCACAGCTCAGTGGCTTAGAATCACTGGTATACATATTTACAAGTAAAAATTTAATTAATTATTTTAATTTGTTGTTAAAAACAATTATTGACTTTATTCAGATATCGAATCACATCATCGTTTAGTAACTTTTATACGAATGTTTGTTCTTTTTTACCTATCATTTTCCTTAAATTAGTAAATTTATTAAAAATGAAAGGAAAGTAAGTTTTTTATGATTTTAAAATAAAAGAAAGCATTTTTCAATTTTAATTTAAGACTTTTTATTCTTCTAAAATTTTGTCTATTATTATCGAAATGAAGATAATTTCAAGAATTACCTATGTCTTCTAAATTTAGGATGGCAACTTCAAAGAATTTTTTTTAGAGAATTTAAAGAAGATTGTGGGGAAGAATTATCTAAATCGTATAAAAGTAAAATTTTCAGTTACAGCTGAGTTGTTGGAATAATATATTAGATACAAAATACTGCTTAAGATTTTGTATATTTTCTACATCTGCCTTAAATGACGCTATCTGATTATATATACTTGTATTAGGCTGTATTAAAATATATTATAAGCTAAGACTTCAGAAAGGTCAGTCTATATTTTGAAAATAAATTTTGTAATTTTTAATCTAATGTAAACACCTAAATGTTCATGAGAAAATGTTGAATTTTTCATTCGATATAAATTTTATGTAATAAATTTTATTCGATATAAATTTTATTCGATATAAATTTTATGTAATAGATTTTTAAACTATAATATTACAATTTTCATGCATTTTCAATTATTTTATCAATTTTTGTTATTCAAAGTTTACCATTTTTTATGATTTTTATACTTTCTTTTATAATATAAATATTATGTACATTTTCAATAGAAACAAAGGAAAAAAACATTTACAGAAATAATTTATATTTACCAATTTTTCTTGAACGTTATAACTTTACTCGTGTTTGTATATTTTTACTATTGTTTTTAATGAAGAATGTGTTACACTTATAATTAAATGAAGTAAGAATTGATAGTATATCTGAAAATCAAATTAAAATTTTTTGCTAAGCATACGTATAACGTCAGGTATATAGTGCTGAAAATTGAAGCAGATCTTTGAACAAATTAATTCTACATTTTTTAGTAATTTAACTTTTATTCAAAATTATAAATATTATTTGTGTTGTGCTCATGAAGTACTTACATTTTTTATACAAATGATTTTATGCAAATTATTGTACCACTAATTGTATCAATTATTTAATCTTTTTGTGTTGTTAAATTCTAAATTGATCCATTTTTAATCAATTCGTGTTAAGGAATTTATATTTTTCATAAATATACCATTAACTTGTTTGTATTTATCAAACAGAACCTTAATTCACTTTTTAAAATTGAAACTCAAATTAATGTTGATAGTGATTCATTCAAATGCAAAATAAGTTTGGAATTTATGATTCGGAAAATGAATATGAATAATAAAACTAAAAAATAAATATTCATCATAATTTCAATAACTTTTACATTTATAAAATGAATAATTTCGTATCATGCATCATTAAAAAAAGTCCGATACGTTAAATTATGTTTTCTATTACGTTTAATCGAATAAGCTTCGAATCATGAAAATTGATATCTTCTCGGATAGTTTTATCGTGTTGTCATGGAAAAACTCTTTTTTATTGATTTCCTGGAATTTGGTAACCTTATACAATATTTCGAGATAACAACTTCTGAGTATTGGAAAATCATATATCATTATTCAGTTACAGTTAACAAAAGCTTCAGAAACCTGCCCCTCTCGCTTATTATATTTTTCTCATCAACTGCTTGTTATTTGGACGTTGGTGGTAAAAAAATAAGACAGGGAATGTTGTTTAAAAGTTGGAAAAATATCTTGATTGTAGAATTAACTAACGCATAGTTGGTAGGATATTCTTATTATTGTTATACTTTTGCAATTAAAAATAATGGCTTTACAAATCATTCAGAGATACAACATAATATTACACTTTGCTGATCATTGTTTTTTTATTTATTTGGTTTCATATTTTTTATATATAATACATAAAAATTTTAGGCTTGCTATTTGAATGTGTGGGGTAATAACTTTGTTATTACAACTTACTAAGTTGATTAATTTGCAAAAAAAAAGTTACTATTAAGGTATGATGACCAAGTTTATTAATTAATGCAATTTTATGAAATACATTTCACATTTTTAGATTTTGTATATTTTTTTGTTTAATTGTATTTTAATATTAGTTGTTATGTTATTAATAAGTTAATTTTAAAAATTGAGAACTACTATAAAGTAATTTTTAAGATTTTGTTCAATTTTAAGATCTTAAGAATTAATTATTTCAGGTAATATATTAATTTTATGTACTTTCATTAAAAAAATTAATTATTTTAAATTCCTTTTCATAAACTAAATTTTGTTATTTTTTAAAGTTTGTCAGAAAGAAAAATAAATAAAAGGAAATCTTAATCATTACAAAACAAATTAATGTTTTTTCCAAAATTTAGAATAGTAATCTTAATTTACTCTGTTATAATATTAAATTGGTGAAAAAAAATAATTGAAAAATAAAAATAGATTAATTTTTTTAAGTAAGTGTAATAATGAGATTAAATGTTTACAAATCTTTGACACATTCATCTGAATTGTGTATATATACTAGCTCTGTGACACGGCAGTTTATCGGAAGATTAAGACTTACATTGCCCATATCTGTTTTCTTGATAGAGAACTCTAGAGTGTAAAAGCATGTGTCTTGGTTAGGTGTTTAGCCAAACCTGAAAGTTCCAGTGTTTAGTTCGCAAGCATGCTTGGTACTCTGCTTTATGGACTTGTTGTTGGGATGAAAGGATTAATATCCCTTTCCCACTAAAAACTCTGTGCTTGGGAAAAGAAAACGTTGCCTGATCTTCAAATGTAAAATTTCGATGATATTTATGGATGATACTAATGCGTGAAGTGTACAAAATCAACCATTACCTACACATTTCAGAGACGCAGGCATACTTATATTTCCAGAAAAATGCTTTAATAGCTGACAAGTTCCGCTGCAGTCATTCATAGTGTAATTTATTTATAATAGTATTTCCTGTTCTATTTTATAGTGACTCTAATTTCATAATAAATTATGTGGTATATTCAAAATCATTAAAAATTTTTCTATGATTTATGTTTTCGATTACATTTGCTAAGGCCTTACTATTAGGTGGATTCATCAACAGTTGTCTAAATTAATTTTTATTTCATCAAATTCATGACACTCAAAATCATGTTTCCTTATAAATTATATTCCCAGGACTTATATAACTCTTACTGCAAAATAAATAATCTAAATCACTGAAAGGCTTACTTTCTTCCTCTCTTTGATTTTAAATCATTTGACTTTACTCCTTAGAATGTAAAATGCATGGTTATAGGATGTGATTTATTTATGGACAAGATTGTACCATTTAATATAAAGTTTCAATTCTAGTTCATTATATAAGATATTTTTTGTACTAAATCAAAACTAGTTTTCAACCAGACAGGATTATCAGAAAGTTAATTATCTCTGTTATAATTTTTCTATGACATTATTTCTGGAAAAATAAAAAAAAATATTATGTAACAATATTATGTAACAAAATTATGTTTCAAATTTTTATGTATTCATTCTCGATACAGTTTTTTTCTGAGAATATTAATTTTCTTGGCAGCATATATTTTTTTATGTTCAGAAACGAATTCAGAACATTTCTCTTTTTTCAGACTAATTAAATACACTTCAATTATTAAATATTTAATATAGTGAAATAATTTACACTACATTAAATATTTAATAAAACAACTTTAAAAAGGTAAAATGAGATAAATTATGTGAAGAATACAAAAGGATTTCCAGTTGTATTTTTCTTAATATAGCTTTTAGAATATAATATTAAATGTAGTTTAAACAAATCCAAACTATTGCGTTCTATTAATTAAATGATTCTTAATTCATAATAAATTATATATTTAAATCTGGAATTATAATTAGTTCATAAAATTAACTATAATTAAATATAAAGGAAAGACGTTTTTCTTGTGAATTTTCTATTGTATGTGTTTAATTTTAGAAAAGCTTAAGTTGTTATTTTGAATTGTAACATTCTAATTGATTTAATAATAAAGTTCCTTACAATGAGATTTTGAAAACAGTTTTATCTTAAATGAGACAAAAATATTCAGTTTATAGAATACGTGGAATATAAAATTAAATATTAAAACAAATTATGTTGCAATAAGCATCTACTCGTTCATTGAATTTTATAAAATTTTTTCTATAAATATTTATTAAAACATATTATTCTTTATTGTTATTTATTTTACACTTTATTATCGCAGATGTGATTTAAGTTTTAAAGCTACATTTACAGTATTTTACATATAATAATAGGAAATCAACTATTTTATTTACAAATAATAACTTTAAATATTAGTATTCATTATTAGTTAACTCATTATGTTTCAATATTTATGCGCTTATTCCTAAATTAAATATAAAACAGAGAATAATAATTCTATGGGAAATATATAATTTTTTTGATTATGGCATTTTCATCTTTTCATTTAGGGATATATTATTCATTAATTAGTAGAGTTTAAATATTATTTACCATTATAAATATCTTGCTACCTGAATATATATATATATATATATATATATATATATATATATATATATATAGCTTTAATTAACTAAAGAAATATGTCATTTCTCAAATTTTCTAACAATAATTTAATTAACATATTTTTGAATATGAATAAAGCTATGAATATTTCATTTTTGCCATTCAGAAAGAAGAAAAAGGTGCGTAAAAAGCGTGAAATATATATATTTTTAAAAAACTTATTTTCTCTTTCAGGTGCTCCACAGGTGTTGACAGATACAGCGAGAACAAAGAAACGAGTTGTCGTGGAGAAAGATGAAGATGCGGTGATTGCTGTTTATTTTTGCTCGGACCCAAGTCCAAAGAGGTCATACTGGGAATGGGGCAGCATCAAGTTGGAATCTGGGGAGGTTCACATACGATACATTGCAGAGAATCTGCATAACGTTAGTAATCGTTATTTATCTGTAATAATCGAAAATAAACTTTCAAAGAACTTTTTTTTTTAAGTTATATTGATAAATTGTAAAACAAGCTATTGAGAACCATTTAGTTTAAATGATATCATTGTTTCTGTTTTAGCTATGTACTGGTAAAAAATTTTTTGACTGTATGGAAGCTTCGTTATTTCATTCATTCGTTGTTTTTTTCATTGTGGTATTGATATTACATTTTGGTGACAAAACTCCTTGGACCTACTGTTCAAAAAATCTCCTCCTAGACATTTGATAATAATTTTATCCTATTATTTTCATTTTGTACTATAAGATATAATTAGTTTGTATTCTATAGTTTATTAAGATGTTAATCGTAATGAAAAAGATGAGAATAAAAATATGGATTCAGATGATTTAAAAATGTCCCAAAGTATCTGGCTGTTCGAATATGAGTTTATTTATTTGATAACCATTGCTTTGGTGAAAATTCATTTCAAATAATTTATTGTAGTTACTTTCAAGCAATGTTAAATCAAATAATTTAAGATGTATTTTTATTTTTCAAAATTATATGGTAATTATTGAACGGTTTTATGCCCTGAATGTTATTATTAACTTTATAGTTGTTTTCACGTGTGGATGTCAGTGAACAGCCGTTGCGTTAAGTTTTGGGATATTTGTGTTTAGTACATAACTAATTTCTTTTCTACAAAATACCTTTGAAGTTAAATTCTTCAGCAACGTGTCATTTTGATTTCTTATATCAATCTTAAAATATCAAAATGGACTACATTATTTTCTCTTTTCAATATGCTATTGACTTACCTTACGCTTACAAATAAATTCAATTTACAAATGGATTTTTAATCATATGAATATTATTGTGTGCTTGCAGTGGATGTGTGCTTATTCTTTAAAATACAACGCGTTTTATAGTTTTTAAACTCTTGAGATGTTGATGTCCATTTGTAAAATAGTTCTTTCAAAAATGAATGAATGAATAGAGGATATTGTGATACATAACATATATCATTCAATTCAGTGTCTAAAGTAGAGAGCTCTTTTCATTTATTTTCACGTTTGTTGAATAAAGCCACTTTCCTGAGATGGAATGCATTCACTTTAGAATGCTTAATTCTAATAAGAGCATCCTGGTCCATTCCACACATCCTGATATAATCAAATATGATGCTCATGACAATTTTTAACATGCTTGTGTATATTCAATTTCATATTTATTTAATAAAACGTATTCTGGAAATTCGAAAACGAGATTATTTATTTATTAGCCTGTTAGAGGAAAACCTTTTCAAGTATCTTAATATAGTCTCTTTCAGTATACTATTGTAACTAGTAATTTATGACGAATTTATTCCACAGTTATAAACATATTCTCATATGTGTAGTTTTTTTCCATCAGGTTAAATAACATAAATAATAATTAACTTTCTTCCAGTGTATTTCACTTCCTCAAGATAATTTTGATTTTCATTTCCTTAATTTTTTGTACTATTTTCTATAATATTAATAGTTTTCTTTTTGTGTAAAAATATAGCGAGAGTTTTGATGAATTTAAGTTCATCTGCAAACCAAAGAAAAAACCAAATCTGCAGAAAGAGAATGCTATGAGACCATTATGACAAGAATTAGGCTTTAAATATTTTTATTACCAACATTCAATACATTGTTTTATAAATTAATAATATTTTTTTAATATAACAGTCATATTGAAAAATACATTTTATTTAGTATTTGATTTAATTGTAACATTTAGATTTTTCCTCGTCATATATTAATCATTCATTTTAAGTATTTTTTAAAATTTATTTTCTGATAATTTTATTCTTTTACTAGCATTATTATTATATTTAAGAGCATACAGCGATTTGAATGTATTTGTAAAATTTGATAATATTAAAATGAGAATGAGTTCGATGTATTTAACCATTTAGAAATTCAACTAGTATTTTATTCTTTTTCATTTCTTTGATGAAAGAAATAATGTAAAAATTGTGCTTGTTTCTAAAACATAAGAATAAGACCTAATTGAAATGATATTCAAAATAATAAAATGATTTCACAGAGAGAAACCAAACAAAAAGAGTTGAAAAAATAAAATGAAATGAAGAAAATATACTATAAAAAATTAATATTTATTTCGTTAAATTCGTGCTTAAAAGTATCGTTTGGATTAAGTCAATCACATCACAAATTATATTCCAGAGAAAATGAAAGACAGCAACTATAAAAGCAAGGGGTCAATTTTCAAGTACTCATTTCGAGCAAAGAAATGCAAAAGATCAAAAGAATTAAAAAATAAAACTTTATTGAAAATTAGCTTGATAAGCAAAAATTATTTTTTTAAATGTTTTTTCACAAAGTAAATTTAAAAAGATATTCTAATAACTACTAGAATTGTGAAAAAATAGTTTTGATACTTTTTTAATGAAATACACCAACTAAACAAACCTCTATGGGTTTAATTTGATATTTTCAATAAGTTTACTAAACAAGTTTTGGTTTCAAAGAATTCTTGAAGTGTTTTAATTAGATTTTTATTTTAGGTATTTCAGCGTAGATTTGCTAATTATATTTTTGGTTGATTAAATACTTTCTTAGAATTCAGTATTAAAATGGGAAAATAGAAAGATCTCAAATTATTTTTTGCAACTTTTTATACTGTCTATCACACTAGAAAAAAACCTTTTCAATCATAAAGAAGCATCCTTTGAGTTTAATGTATTTTGCTATCTCGATTCTGAATGGAACTATGATCCATCGCTAGATGGCGCTAAAATTAAAATTCAGTTCCTAGGCAATTTTGCATTGAGATTAAGTGTTTATAAATCTAATTTCATCGAAGTATCTTCGGTGGTTTATAATGATATTTCTTTCAATGCTACTATAAATATTGTAAAAATTTAAATATATTTATCTTAAAATTGTAATACCAAAATATAATAGTAAGAGATATTTTTTATTAAGATGGAAAATCTAATATATATATATATATATAATGAAACCTGGTTTTTTGTACAGAAATAGAAACCGCATAAAACAAATAATACAAATAATTCAAAGGAATTTCATTAATATTTATGATAAATAAATCTTTACAACATACTTGAGAAAAAAATTTTATGCAAAAGGGAAGGACCACATGGAAAAAGTCGTACTTAAAAAATATCTTAAAGATTTACAAAATAATGAGAAAGTATTTTCAAATTAAACAATTAAAATTAGACATAACAAAAGCTTAAAAATCTCCGCATTTTACACATGGAAAAGTTTTTAAAATGCTGGTGCGTTTTTAAATAAAAATTTACCTTTTATGGAAAAAGTACTGTCTCCCTAAAATGAATGCAGTACCCCCTAAATCGTAGAAAAATTTCTGAACAAAAAGTAAACTTCTAGAGCATTAAAGAAAAGCAGTTGAAGAAGAATTTTTGGGAAACTATAGATTACAAATTAATGAGTATCTAAAAGAGAATAGTTGAGAAAACATTGTACGTATACTAACAGGAAACATTACAATGGTTTTGTATAAAAAATATCACAAAGAAAATAACTACAGAAAAATACAATTTGATTTTCAAATCATATTTTAACATTGATCGATTATAATAAATTAAATTTATAAAACTGTGAAATATAATAAATCTGCATAGAAAATTCAAATTCCTTTAGATACACAGAATGTAATCCATAAAAGTAAATTATACTAAAAATGTGTAGCAAACTATTTATTTTATTAGCAATATATAGTTAATATATCATGTTTGCTTATATCATTATTTAAATCAGGAAGACTACATTTATAAATCGTATTAGTGATTTTAAGTGTCTAATATATGTTCAATGAAAAATTACACTTTTTCTATATTTTTGATAATTTATTTAAGGAAATGTATTATTTTTTTCCTCTACAAATAAAATCTGAGATTTTTTTAAAAAAATTAACATGAATTTTTACTTTGTTTACATATGAATTAAAAATATTAATATTTTTCATATTTACTGATATATTTATGTAAAACAATATTTCCAAATTTAAATCTGTAAAGTAAAAAAATTCATAATCATAATTTTTTTTTGTTTGTTTTTTCTGACTTTAATACTTTTGGTCCATTTTTCCTCCGTCTTCCTTGCATTTTTTTGTTATTGTTCGTCATTATTCCGGAAATATTATTATTTTAGGAAATCAAATAAATAAATAATACTTTTCATGTGATAAAATTGGAATTTTGCTTATCGAAATTTCTCATTTATCGAACAGCCTTCATACATCGACCATTTCATCAAACTATAAACTTTCTGAAGCAACGGTGATTAACTTTCGTTAAATGTAAGTTATACTAAGAGCACACACACAATTTAAGTATTGTTCGAATCCTGGCTTAAAGGAAAAAAATCCGTCGTGTTCATTAAAAGTGGATAGGGATGTTAAATTAGGTCGCAATTCAAGTGAAATGGTACCTGTTGGGGTAGCAGGTCAAACATTCGGTGATCTTCTGCTTTGTCCTTCTTTCTAAATTAAGAAATTTCCTACCGGCTTCTTCCATTCGTAGTAGAGCGCAACTCAGCGTTAGGTACACGGAAACATGCTGGCGCAGCAACCGCTAAAGTATAGTGATTTCTGGAAAAAAGATTATGCGAAAAATATCCATCATTTCATAAACAGAATTCTTCTATATTTCTTGTTTTGCCACATTTCTTTAAGCTAATTAATAAACTATGCTAATCAAATTTTCCTAAAAAATAAATAGTTTTGTATAATTAAGATAACTTTAAAATGGTATTCTTGGAAAAAAAATGAAATCTTTTATGTACATCACGTTTTTAGAATGTATCGATTTTGTATTATCCTATTAAGTTTCTATACTCCAGGATGAATTTTCTGAAACTCTCTTGTTCAAATAAGCTCTCTCACACCTAATTAAATTAAGTATTGCAATATTTATTTTTTACCTTAAAAGTTGAAATGTTGCTGCATTGAAAAACGTTAATTAGCTTTTAAAGTAATTATATTAGCTTGTTAAGTCTTAAATTTTGTTAAAGCTAAGTTTGGAAACCTTTAGGTTTGAAAGTCTTCTCTTAGTTGGATTAAGTTGCAGTTTTTTTTTATTTTTTTTATTTATTATCGGTATCTTGAATACTCTCGGCAAAATAAAATCAGAAAAGAACAACAAATTTTTATTTTATCGATACAGATTATACAAAGATAACCCAACGTTGTTAAAAATTTAGAGAATTTTTATTCCATTATTTCTAATTATTAATTTATTTAAAGTATAATGCTTAAATTTTTTTCCAGAATATTGCTTAAAGGGAATTTGAGAAGTTTGTAAACAGAATTTTTTTACATTCATAATGAAAGTTTTTTTTTTTTTTTTTTTTTTTTTTTTTTTTTTTTTTTTTTTTACAAAAATTGAAATGAAACATAATTATGTGTTTCTGTGAGAATGGTAACGATATATCTAAAATTTAATTATTTAAAATTATTTTAATGTGTAAATTTTGTATGTGTTACTATTTTTTAAATACTTTTTCTTTAAATATTGTTTTCCTTTATACTTTAGTAATTAAATTTTTTACCGCGTTGTAAGAAATAATGTGGTAAGATATATTGATAATGGAATTAGATTATAATTATTCATTCTCATATTGTTAAAAAAAATACTTGAATTTGATATCAATCTCGTTTCTTTGATTTGGAATCCACTTTATTTAAACAATACAACGCATATCCGTTGCGGCCTAACACCATAGGGATTTTATTCTCGTAAACGGATGGTAGTGAGTTCAAATCTAGGTTTGACCGAAAATCAGACTTGTTACCTAATGGTATCTAGGACATGTTAAATATATCGTGGTTTCAATGTTTCCATTTGAAGTGATACCTCCTCAAGTGGTGAGCCATGTCTGGGAGCTTTCTGCTTGGTCCTTGCTTCTAATTACGAAGACTTAACCACTTTCGTGTCAACGATGGCTCACCCATTGAGTGCCCCACTGTATAAGTTGCTATCACTTCCACCCATTGTAGTGCTAAAAGGCGTACATTTTATGATAGCCGGACAATATAAGGAAAAAAAAAGCAATACATCACAATCGAATTAGCCATGATGTACATAAAGTGAATATATAACAAGAAGCTAAGACCAAATAAAATATGAATGAATTCTCTCTCTCAATCTAAGTAATATTTAAATATCATATTATCTAGAATTATCTGGGTTACAAATGAAACATTATTTAACGGCACATAGAATTATATTTAGCTGGCTTTTTGTGTAATTTTTTAAAAGTTTTCCAAATCTTGACACTTTACAGTAGACATTGTAATGGCCGAATATCTTATAAAGCATTTTAAAATCCATCTTGTAAATTCCCTACTGGAAATACATTCCACAGATAGTGGACCGTATTGCAAGAATAAAAACCCGGAAAACTTTCAAAATCCACCTCAACAGATATGGATGCAGAAGCCAGAAATATAATATTCACATCTCATTGTTCAACAATAGCTAGAATAGGATTCGATCATATAGTTCGAGAATCAGTACTATTGTTGAATAGAATATTGGACTATAGAATTGAATCCCTGACTTTATGATCTCAATAAAACTTTCATGCTATTACGCCACGGTGAGGCTGCTTTTCCGAAACTAAGAAAGTTTATTTATAAAAAGGTGGGGTAAAAAGAAAACTTTTTATTTCGGAAATCTAGTCAGTATTTATTTCCAAATCAATATAAGTGATTAGTAGTGATATATACACCATAGTTATATGTATACCCCTAAAGAGAGTACTGAATGCTATGTTTAATTTTAGGATGAAGGGGCCAAAGACTGCTACGAAGCTCGTTTGATCGTCAGGGGTGTTGATGGCAGTGATTCCAGGAAGTATACCCTCAACGTTGAGAATGAGAGAGGAAGTGAAGCGTTTGCTGTACTCTTGGAAGTCAGAGGTAAAACAAATATCTCATTTTCATTAACTATGTTTAGTTTTTGGATAGTTTATATAAATAACTTAATGTTTGTGTCTGTAATTTTTTTTTATTTTCAGCATCAGTTTTTTAACTTTTTAAATGTTGAATTTAACCATAAGTTTTAAAAAAAGTTTATTATTTATCTTTGTGAAATATTGTTATAATATTTAAATATTCATCTTTAAGTTTTCAATCTTGATGAATTATACACTACTGGCCATTAAAATTGCTATACCAAGAAGACGACATGCTACAGACGTGAAATTTATACGAAAGGAAGAAGGTGCTGATATGCAAATGATTAGCTTTTCAACGCAATCAGACAAAGCAGGCGCCAGTAGCGGCACCTACATTGTGTTTAAATGAGGAAATTGTTCAGCCGGTTCGTCATACACAAATTGCGTTTGAACGTTGTTGCCTGGTGAAAAGTTGTTGTGATGCCTCGTGTAAGAAGGAGAAATACGTACCAGCACGTTTCTGACATTGATAAAGGTCGAATTGTAGCGTATCGGGATTGAGGTTTATCTTATCGCAGTATTGCTGCTCGGTTTATCTTATCGCAGTATCGCTGCGGCTTCCCTTGACGCTGCGTCATAGACAAGAGCGCCTTCAATGGTCTGATCAACGACGAACTTGGGCGCACGAATGGCGAGACGTCATCTTTTCAGATGAATCCATGTTCTGTGTACAGCATCATGAGGGTCGCATCCGTGTTTGGCGGCATCGTGGTGAACACACCCTGGCAGAGTGCATTCGCCATCATGATACTGGCCCATCACCTGGCGTGATGGTATGGGGTGCCATTGGATGCACGTCTCGGTCACCTCTTGTTCGCATTGACGGTGCTTTGAACGTTACATTTCTGGTGTGTAACGACCCGTGGCTCTACCCATTATTCGAGCCCTGCGAAACCCTACGTTTCAGCAGGATAATGCCCGACCGCATGTTGCCGGTATTGTACGGACCTTCCTTGATACGGAACATGTTCGACTAATGTCCTGGCCAGCACGTTCTCCAGATCTTTCACCTATAGAATATGTCTGGTCAGTGGTTGCCGAGCGACTAACTCGTCACCAAACGCCAGTCACTACGGTTGATAAAGTGTGGCATCGTGTTGAAGCTGCATGGCCATCTGTACCTCTACATGCAATCCAATCTCTGTTTGACTCAATGCCCAGGCGTATAACTGCTGTTATTACTGCCAGAGGTGGTTGTTCTGGGTACTGATTTCTCAGGATCTATCCAGCCAAATATTTTGAAAATTTAATCACTTGTTATTTCTAGTATAATATATTTGTCCAATAAATATCATTTTGTTATCTGCATTTCTTCCTGGTGTAGCAATTTTAATGGCCAGTAGTGTATTTTAACAGAAATTAGTTAAATGATTACATTTTCATAAATACTCATATTTTAAATAATTAAAATTTATTAATGTTAAGTTTAATGGGAGTACTTTTTCATAAAATAAGTTTTCCATTAATTCATTTATATAGCCTACACTTTTTTATATTTTTTAAAAGAACATTTATCAAGAACAAAGAACAAATTAAAAAATTTATAATGATTAGAGTAAGATATTGTGAATATTATATGATACAAGTATTATACGCTGCCAATAATTTTGATTTTTTCCCCCAAAATCATAATCTCTCATAGGATCTAGTGGAGGATTTTCAATGCAACTTATACATAGAATTGAAAATTTGACATATTAGAAAAATAAAATTTTAAATCTTGGGAAATTTTTATTTTAATTGAAATTTATCGTCAATTTTTCAAATAAATAATACCTATATATTTACAGATTGTACAATCTAAGTTTAGTTAAATAATTTTTTAAATAATGAATTTTTAAAAACTTTAGATTTTTACTATAGAGAATATAGTGGTGTTCTGGTTAGTTAGAACATTCATTTTTGTTATTGAAGACATCATTTTTGTTTTAACCCTGTCTCAACCTTGATCTATCGTATTTGCTAACGTCGGCAAGGGCACGTCAAATATGTTGTGATCACATGGAGGACATGTGAAATGAAAAATATCATTTCACATGTCCTCATATGAAATGATACCTTTGTGGTGGCTAGCCACGATGGCACATTCCCTGGGAACTACATTATATAAAGAGCCATCATTTCCACCCTATGTAGTGCTGAAATGTGGAAAACCTAGTAACCAGGCGTTTTACAACAACACTTTTATTGTATTTTCTAAAAATAGTTCATTAAATGTAATTTCGCATATGTATATAATTTATTTAAAGAAACTTATTGCTATTGAAAGTTATCTTCGGAATTTTAATTACATTATATGTATACACATTTTATATGTAATCAAGATTCATCTCTCTCTATTTCCCTTTAATAGTATATTAAAACATTTATTAAAGTAATTCGAATAAATTTATTTTGATCTCAAATGTCAAACTATTTAAATTTGTTTCTTTCAAAGAAAAGCGAAACTCCTAGAATTTTTCCTAGAATTTTTCTGTGTCATTTTAATACGCGAGGAAGTTGATTTTCAGAAGCAATTTAGTCTTTTCCCCGTGGATGCTTAAATATTGAATCAAGGATCTTGCGAATGAAAAATTAAATTTCCGAAGCACGTTTTCTTCTGAGAATCGTCATTCAAATGGAATTACAATCGCTAAAACAAACATAAACTGATCCCAAATCTACAGATTTTATTCTTTTGGTGTTTTGAAGAAAATGCGCTTAATATCGAAGCTAGGCTGGAAAATAAAACAGAAAATGTCGGCGTTTGTCATCATAATGTTCATCTCTTTATCATATTTGACGTGAAATATTTACTTTTCTTGTTTTGTATTTGTCAAATAATACGGCTTTTCCCTTTTTCTAGCCGAGCATAAACTTAATTATGTACTTTTCTGTGCTGCTTCTGGAACTCTATTAGGCAAATACCGTCGAAATGTGTACAGTGTGCCATCTTTATTGATTATATTTAATGCTCCACGGTTCTTTCCTTTCCATTTCCGTCTTTGCCAAAAGTGTCTTTTCTTTAAAAAGTGAAATGTGCATTCGTAGGTTTTGGGTTTCGCATTATATTTGTTTGATGAAAGATTTGGAAAATAATGTTAGTCCATTATTTTTCTTTTACTTATTTTGAGGTAAAAAAAATAGAGTAAATATTTCTATTGTAGTATATTTAGTTTAAATAAAATGGGAAATAGAAATCTGTTGTGTTTTTCATGGAGAAAAAAATGGTTGACGATGCTTTGGCGATAAAAATGAAATTTGTCTAAATATTCTGCAAATTTTTTCTTTTTTGGTAATTTTGTTGGTTTTCTAAAAATCACGTGATAATAATGGATTTATATTGATATATTAGTTATAATATCTGTGGTGAATCATACAACTATCTTCATTTTTAGTATTAGTATCTGATTAGTCTTTCTGGTTAAAATTCATATTATTGATGAAGTCATTGGATTTTAATATTATCATAAATTATTACATTTACTATGTTAATTTAGTTAATAGATTATGACACCATTAGAGAATTATCATAGTTATTAAATTGTGAGGCATTGTTTTAAATAATTTTACTGTAAAAAATATTTTACTTTTAAGTATTTTGCCAATTTAACGTATTAAAGAGCGTATTTATTTTCTTGAAATCAGGAATTCGAAAATCTAAGCTTCCTGAACTGCATGCCTGTTGGACTTAGAAAAATTGATTCAATGAAATTTCTTACTTAGAGCTCAAATTTAATCGAAATAATTGCAATTTGCAATAATTTAATTATCTGTTATAGTTTCTTACACTATCTGGTTAGCTAATAAGTTGAACTGGATCCATAAAACCGTGAATTGTTAAAAAGTCCAAAACAAGAAGAAGTTTTCGAAACAAGTCATCTTTTTCAAGTCCTAAATAGGAAAGAAGATGATTAGGGATAAAATGTGTAATATTGCATTTTCTACACATGAGAAAGATCTTGTTTCCTTGGTCTATTATGAGACATTTCAGGTGTCCACTTATGAGTCTTGATAAAACTGTCTGCTGTGTACGACTACCCTTTATATTCCTTCAAGTGTTTTGAAAAGAGTGCATAATGGTAAAATATATATTAGAAAATCGACTTAAAGCTGGACTTCGGTTAAAATAAGATCATGGAAAAAAAACTGCTGTGAAACCTAAGCAGAATAGTAATGATATACTTTTTTTCTGATTACTTACCAAGAACGAGTGATCTATTTTTGGAGTATATCTGCTAACAAAGACTTGAAAAACATTGAGTTTCTGTTACAAGCTTTTGAATTTTTTGTCAAAAAGAAAATTATTATATCATATAAGATTATAATGTGACAAAATAAATAAATATTTATTCTTAGGATGCTCATTAAATACAAATCCGAATTTTATTAAAATTTTATTAAAAATTAGTATTTAGTCAGCTGAATTAATTGCTCTAAAATGAATTGCTTTTAGAAAAAAATCCTTCTGATTATATCAATAACTTTAAATTACAAACATTTCGTATATTTAAGTTTAGATTCTCAACGTTGTAGAATTCAATACGCTAACTTATTTTTCGAGTACTAAACTTTTGTTAAAATGGTAAGAATTGCTTGCCTTCAAAATTGATTAATAGTTATCGATAACTTTCCATAATTAAGTACCATGAAGAATTGCTTATCGTCAAATAAAAAATGTAATTTAATAATATAAGTTTAGTTAATTAATCGATTCATTAGTGAATGATTCTTTTATTTTGTATTTATATGATTTTAGTTTAAATCTCTTTTTCTCCATTATTTGGAAAAAAATGGACTGGTGAGGTTTATAGTCAAAAACAAATTTTCCTACTACTTCATACTTAATTTAAAAGTTATATTTCTATAAACCATACTCAGCTCAAATAAGAACCCTTAGTGCAAATGGGGTTTTGACGTCTTCTGGGATACGGCGGGAGTTATTTTCGTTTATGTGCCATTTGCTCTATATATACACCGACTCATATTTCACGCGGAAGTATCCTAAAGAATCGGTGCCCTGTGATCGCAAATGACTGCGGGTGAATATTTGCATAGTCATAAATGTAATATCCCAAGGAAGGTATCAGTACTCACGTGAGAAGATATACATTCCGAGGGAAAGGGTCCCGTCTGGGTTTATTCCCTGAACAATTCCCTGCAGATAACGTCGGATTTTATAGCGACTGCCTCTTGTACGTTGGCAACGCCGCTTCGAATTCCTCGTCATTTTTATATATATTTCTTATCAACTTAGCATTCAGTGGTGTGGGGGATTAGAGTACATCGCAGAGGGGGTTTCTGTTTTTTTCATATTTTATTTTTCGATAGGGATGGAAGTAGGAGATATTCCGATGGGGTCATAAGAAAGCAATTCGAAAATTCCATATGATATTGGGTATGTGAAGCCAACATGTGTATTTTTAACCTTGTTGTACGAGTTTAGAGGACTTTTTACTGTGTAGTTATAAATGGCGAAATTACTTGGTGGAAGTTTTTATAACTCCTTTCTTTGCTCTTTAAACTTCAACCGATTGGAAGTTTTCAGCAATGATTTGATAACTGATATCACTTTTATATTTTGTTGCTAGATTTTTATGTTTAACCAGATTTTTAAGATTTCCTAATGTGTTAGAGATATGTTTGAAAGTATGCAAATAATATAAAATTCGTGATTAAATGTAATTGAAAATTTTCATTGATACCTTTATAAAAAGAAGGGAATTGAATTTTAATCAATATAATTTTGTTTTGTATATATCAAACTCTTTTTTTGTTGTAACAGAACTATTTTGAAAAGACAAATACGTTTCACTCCTTTTAAGAAGGCATATAATCAAATAAATATTCCTAAATACCAATTTTATATCTTAACATATTCTTACTTGCCAATATATCAACCTTGAATACATCAACCTATTATATTAAAAGTTACTTTGAATCTATTAAATATGTGTTATAGAAATATAGTTAGGCTAAAATTTTTACTAATTCTTACATGATTTTTCATCATTTTGTAAATGTGATTTCTGCTTGAAATATTTATTATTTATAACACTATATTCTTGTATATTAATACACTGTTTAATAAACATTAGACTCAAAGCTAAATTATCCCGGATTAAAAAAAATCTTATTAAAAAATTAAATATATTATTTAACCAAAAATAACTTGTAAAATTACAAAAGTAAACCTATATTCGTCTTTCATATTTTGCAAACTTAGGCAATGTATTTTTATTTTGGATATCAATCAAATGTTTATTTTTGTCTTTATTATGTGGGCGTCGATTTGAATGAAGAAAAGTATAAGAGTATTCATGATACAAATATATAAATTATTTTTCATTTTATAAAGGAATTTAATTGTATTGCTGAAAATATGAAGTACGAGAAATTCCTTTCATTTATTTTCGTTTTCGAGTATTATTTTCGTAATATTTTTTGTCTTATACTCGTATAGTTGCTTATATAAAATGTTTCTGAAATAAATATTTAAGTTGAAGTCATTCAAATCTTTTAAATTATAGAACGGGCTACACATTCTTTTTAAGTTTATTTCTATCTGAAAAAACAAATTTCACAATTCGTTTAAATATTTTAATTATGTCAATGATAATTTTTTTTTTTTGCTTTAATATGCATTGGAGAAACAATTAATTTTATCTTCAATTTCATCTTCGAAAATGTTTTCAAAGGTTTATGATATATACAAAAGAAATTTGGTTTCACTTTCGCAAAATCCTTACTGAATAATTCTTTATTTGATTATTATTTTTCTATTCATTCTTATTTTTCACTATTAATATGTGCTGCAGAAATTGTTTTGTCCTGGAAATAATTAGTGGATTTCAATGAATTTTTAAATTTTACCAATTATTCTTTTTAAAATCTTTTTTTTTTATTTTTTTTGTATGCTTTTGAATTTGAGTATATAATAAAATGAACGTCGCAATTTTTTTTGGAATAATGCCAGCTTTTTCTTTATATTTTTTAGAACTTCGTAAACACGTTGTTTTTAATTTCAAGAGGAAGATAATTATTATCCGTAAAGTCACGTGATAAAATATTTCAAGTCATTGATTATTACTTATATTTAATAACTTTAATTTTTATTCAAATTTATGTTTTTTCTTAGAAATATTCATTTTTAATTTGCAAATTAAAAGTTTTATTTTAACTTATAAATTAAATTATTATTTTTCTAACATTAACAAATTGAAGATGCTAAATATTTTAATATTTTCTAAAAATTATTGTTTGTAAGAAAATATTTTTCTATTCAAATATATCTAATTGAAAGTTATTTTAAAACATCTGTATACTTCTCGTATACCTACTCTCTGCGAAAACGTTTCGTGAAGTTATTTTTAAACTGCAAGGTTGAAAACTTGAAAAAGTCTTAACAAACTAACGCATGTATATATGATGTGCAGGATACTGAAGTATGGTATTCATCTTTTGTTGTTTTATTAAGTTGGGTACGAATCCAGGACCTTTCACTCAAAACATCACTATTCTAAGTAAAAATGCATCAAGTTAACATTTGTGTTTAACCTAAATTTAAAATGTTTAAATGTGTTTGAAAATTTATTCATATATATCAACAATTTAAATTCCTATAAATAAAAATTTTGTTCAATTTAGATGTAATTATGTTTCTTTATTGCACTCTAAATAAAAAATTAATTATTTATCTCAACATTTAAAAAATTAAAGAAACATCTGTAAGAGTTTTAAATACAATTATTTAAAAGTTTGAGATTATTTTTGTTTTGTTTTTCTTCATTTATCTATACGATGCTTTACATTTAAAGAATATGCATTTGGATAAAATAATAAAATATTTAAAAATAAAAACAATCGTTTCCTCAGTTTCAGATTAGCAGAAATTATTTTTTCTTGCCATGTAATTCAAAGTACAAATTTAAAATATTTCATTAAAATCTTTTTTGCAATTTTAGACTTTCACAGAAAATTTCATTTAGTAGATATTTTATTTTCCATTCTAAATTTGGTCTTAGTTGAAATATGCAATAATTTTGAAGCATATTTCACAAAATGTATAAATTTTTAAATAATATACGATTAGATAAAATAAATGGAACATTAATTATATGATAATGTAAAATTCTTTCCAATTTATTCTCTATGCAATGTATTTAAAATCAACTAAATTGCTTTAGATATTTATTATTTTTACTCAGATTCTATGAAATCGGAGCTTTACTGGAAAGTTTCGTTATAAAATTCATTCTGATTTCAAGATATTTGCTTTAACTTTGAAATATATAGAGCATTGCAAATTAACAATAAGAGAAAAACTATTGAAACGATCAAAAAATGTCAAAAAAAAAAAAGTAACTAAGCCATTGAAATCATTGATAGGAAACTGTGACAAAAACAATTACAGTAGAAGTCCGATAATCCGGCACGTTCGGGACCGGCTCGGTGCCGGACTACCGAAAATTCCGGACTATCGGACGGTAATTATAAGAACAATAGGTTAATAATTAAACTACAAATACAGTATGCAAATACATACAACAAAGTTTATTTTACATTTCATATAATGTATGTACACGTACTGTAAAACATATTTCACTTAGATTTAAAAAAGTCATGAATGTCTTTTTGTTTTCTTGACTTTTGGCGTTTAGTTTAAAATTCATTTCTAATGATATGGAAATCAATAATTTCTGAAGCACTGTACTAGCCTCAGCAAAAGAGATAAACTTATTTAGTGATGCTGCAGCTTCGGCCCAGCTGATTTTTCCTTTTCTTCCGTTTCGGCATCTGAGTCACTTTATTTAGGCTTAGGTTTTGAAAACATGGTCACCCTGTGTACAGTTAGAACGGAAATCACTTTTTTTATAAACAGTTTCAAAAGTTACGTTTACTATTGACTAACCGGCCGCTAATTGTTTCCGAACAATACCGAGCGCTTCCGGATGATCTCGAACCACTCAGAAAACTTCCGAATAGCTCTCGAGCTTTTTTATTTCCTTTACAGACATACTTTGGGAGAAAACCAAAATTTTTACAATTTTCCGGAGAGATGCCGGACTATCGGGCATTCCGGACTGTTGGATGCCGGATTAATGGACTTCTACTGTAGTTCGCATATCTTTAGTTGACATAAAGAAATTTAAGAAATACATGATCCTAAACAACTACTTTAAATTCTAACTTGATTGAATCCCATGATAAAAGGTCAATGAATTTCTTAGATCTTATGATTTACAATCCCACTTTTGTTGTCTTCATGTAATCATTGAAATTTTTTGTGCTTTAATGTTTATATATATATTGACACCTTTTGAAGTTATAGATGTGCTGAAATTCATTCTAAGAAATAATATTAGGATTAATGTTTGTATACATTAAATTATAATTTAGTATTTTCTTATTCAAAATTTGAATTTGCTATTTTCTGATTTTTCTTAAGAAAATATGAAAAATTCATATTAATATCAAGTCATTTTATGGAATAAATAATTATTCTTATTTTAATGAAAATATATTTTGTTTGCTTAATATAACCATTCACAAATTAATTGTCTCTGTTTTAAATTAATTTTTTATTATGTTTCTGATTTCAAATTAATTGTTCTTAGTGCCATACACAATTAATAGAAAAAAAATTTATTTTATTCATGCTTACAAAAAAAAAATCTAAATTGTATTCTCTAATTAATCTCCCATTACCCACACTCCGTCATACGAAAATTTTGCTGCGAATATTCTACTGATAGGGGCAGAAAATGAAATGCATTAATTAGATATACTTAGAAATTAAAGACTTGTCAAATTTTTCCCGAAATCATCATAGATTTCAGAGAGCAAAAATAAGTATTAAAAATAGTGGTTTGGAGCAATTAGATGTTCTACATTTGCATACAGTGGCGTTCGCATATGACCGAAAGATGATTAAAAAGGATTGCTCATTATGAGTTTTGTTCCTTCCTTTTTTGCTCCTTTTTCGCGATGAAAGGCTTGGCTTAAGCCTGATCTGCGGGTAATGAATGTCTGGAAAACGATGTACATTTTCGTCGCCCGTGTGTGTATCCGGAGGCTAATGAGCCTACTAATGACAGTGGAATGGAAATTTTCGTGGGAAGAATTATTATTTTTGCTATTCTAATATCTAGGGGGTAAAGGGGTGTATCTGTGCATTGAGGAAGGGGCTCTACGATGAGTGCCAGACAGCGTAATTGTGATAAACGCCCGCCAAATGGATCTTGTCTTCAGTGAGTGAATACAGCATCATGACCTTTGATTAATTTTCTTTGAGCATTGGCGATTAAAATGTTCTTTTATTTGTTTCCGGTGGTTTTTATACTTTTTCCTATTGAACGGGAGAAAAAGTGGGAAAGAATAGCGCTAAAAGCAGACAAGTTATTGAGTACAGAATTTTTCTTTTGCTATAAGACTTGAATAAAATATTTCAATTTGTATTTCAAACATCTATTCTTATAATATCAATATGCGTTTCAACAATTGCACTTTATTTCTTTTGCATATATGAAAAGATATTATTTTAAGTAGAGTTTTTTACATTCATTTCCAAAAAAAATCAACTCAGATAAAACTTGGCTTTTTTATAATAATATATCATTTAAATTTTAAATTAAAGATAACTGCAAGTAAAAAACGAGACATAAGTGAAGTATCTCGATTTCTTACAAGCAATTAAATTTAATTTTTTGAGAATATATTTTATTATTTCATGTTAAAGTTTTTTGAGGGAGGATTCGAAAACATAGAAAATATAAATAAAATATAAATTAGAATAACCAATTTGTATTATAAATTATTTATACTTTATGTATATACTATTATACTAAATATATTATATTTATTATTAAATTATTTTAAAATGTTACTAAATATTAAAACATTTCAAAAACCATTGGATTCATGGAAATATTTTGTGAATAATTTATTTGTATTAAAATATTGAAATGTAATATTAAATATATTTTTATTTATGCTAAATATATATCAAAATTTATCGATTAACATTTAGATGACTCTGTCTTAACTGACTTTGTTTAAAAATGTCTTAATCTGATTTATATTTTCTTAACCCATTTGGGAATTATAATAAAGATTTTAGTATATATTTTGCCTAGATTGCTTAATTTCTCTAAAAATGTAAGAACTTCCTAATTAAATAATATCCTAAAATGCTTAAAAAACTTGAGAATCATATTAAATCCCTTAATATATTTTGTCAAAATTGCTTAACTGTCTTAATAGCAATAGGCACCAACATTAGTCATAATTTTAAATTCGAATTAACATTTACAATATATCTAGTACTTAAATACTCTGAAATTATAATTTAGTGAAACTGTTTTAATTTAATTCTTCCAATTAAAGTCTCTTAGCTGTTATACTGTAAATTACTTTTACGATCGAATTTTATTATTTTTTGCAAAAAGTTATGTGCTGCCAACCCAGGTGCAGTTGTGAGGAGAAAAAAAATGTATTTTAATGTCCATACGTATTTTTAAGCGCCAGTTGCCATACAAACTCCCATTTGGTGTATTTCTAACTCACTAATTTTATGAACCGGAACATAGTTCAGTGGAAATCCTCTGTTAAAAGTGACTTACATATATTTTTTCCGAGATAATTTTTTTTTCCTATTTTTTTCTCGCTGCATCCCCTGTTTGGCGAGAATAGCCATTTTGATCCTCCTTTGCATCGGATTCGGCGCTTAATTTAGTGCCGTATTTCTCATTTATGCGAAAATTTAACTTTTTATTGGTTGCTGTTGAAAGCTGAATTTATTGCCAATTACATGGTTCGCCGAAACTACGTTTCAAATTTGAAGCAATTAATTTTGTTAAGTTCCTATGAAAATTTTACTGTATTCTCGTCGTGTTACGTACCTACCTTTTATGCTTGCATATCTTCTTTTTTTTTTTTTTTTTTTTTTTTCCCTTTTCATGTTCGAGTCAATTGAATATTGTTTAAATCTTAGAAGAAAATGTGCTCAAAATAAAGAGAACTTCTACTCAGCATATAAATTCAGCAGAAAATTTAACGATATTTCGCGAAAATAAAATGTTTATATGACTCATAAGTATATCGTTTATTTTATATCGATTACGTTATCTAATTATGAAAAAACGTTCACAGGTTTGGCGCTGTTTTATTTGTGGCCCAAAAATATCAATCATGTTTTTAGTAAACAAAAGGTCTGATTATTATTCGATTCACATAAATATTTTTACTAGTAGTAATTACAGAATGTTTTACAATTTCATTTCAATGTATCATTTATAAAAAGCGTTTAATAAATCGAAAGTTATAATTCCTTCGTATTAATAATGAAACACTGAAGTAAAAATAAAACCAATTTTGTTATGATTCAATGATACCAACAAAATATATTTCGTGATAAACTCTAAAATAATATTTGATTTTTGGAAAGAACACATTGTACAACTAAGTAGAAATCGATGCATTTAAGATAGAATAAAAAATTTGCTCGCAATCTATCTCAAACTATGAATTGGTGTTATGCCTGACCCGTATATAAATAAACCTTTATTTTAGAATTTATTTATAAATAAACTCTTATAGACTTCAGAATCCGCTATGTTCAGTGTGCCTCCTAAACTTGCTCCGGTGAAATTTTTTTTTCTTGACATTTAGAATTTTAGTATATTTAAAAAAGTGACATTTATTTCTAAATTCAATAGTAAGAAATTCTATTTCATAATTATTATCAGATATAATTTTTTTATATTATATATTTTCATCATATTCTATTTAAATTGATATTGTGAAATAGGCAGAAATTACAACATGAAAATGTTACCATTATAGATTAAAATGAGGGTAGTATATTCATTTTATGCAATGTTAATACTTATAACAATATGTTTCAATATTATAAAAAATATTTTTCCTGTAAAAAGTTTAACATATTTTTTAAAAGTTTTCTTATTAAATATACTTATATTAGCTTGAAAAATTTCTTATCGAATAATTTCACATTGAGAAGATATGTTGTGTTGTAAGTTATACCTGTGCTCACCATTTTATAAAATGATATAAATTGTCAATACCCTAATGAGGAATACTAATATAAAATCTAAATAGCTGATGTCAATATTTAACTATACGCTCTACGCGAAGAGATATACCATATCATTTTACATTCAAAACTGACATTTCATTTTGAAATCAGTATAGCCAATAATAAATGCTAAATTTTAGTGGTACTTCCTATCCCATGAGTGATACCTTGCCATTCCATATTCAATACTTCTTTTACAATTTTTTTAAATGTCATAGCTTTATTTCCTGAAATCGTTGCAATAGTTAAAAAAATTAAAACATTTTTAAAAATTTACAGCCAGCAAATGGCAATGCATAAATCTTTTACAGGACTTTATATAAAGTTATGTTGAAATTTTAACGAATGTTTCTTTTATTTAGACATTAACAATTTCTTTGCGAATATTTATTATATCGTAATCTAATTTGAATTTCCTATAAGTCTTTCTGCATGAATTTTTTTATGATGTTGCAATTTTTTGGAAATGTTCTTTTAGAAATTTCTTAATGATTAATAAAAGTGATACTTTTTCTTATTGTAGAAAATTAAAATTTACTACATAATAAAGCAGAATTTGATTTTTTTCTAATTAAATCAAATAATTTGCTAGCAAATTTATTCAGACTCCATTCACTCAACTTTACTGTCTATTATTTAAGTTAACTGATACATTTATTAGGTCTACTATGGATGGAACTATCTAAATAAATCTACGTATTTTTAGAAGTTCCCTGCAAAAGTGACCTGCTAGACATAAAGCACCCTTTCTTTGCGATCTTGTCCCGTAACGGTTTCTTATTCCGGAAATTCCTAATTGACCTTGTTACGTTTTCTTCTGTAACGTCGATGGGAGGTAAACGTTCGGACTTTTATTACAATGCTTGACCCTTGCCACGGTGTCCTGGTTGTGGCTGACGGTAAAAAAAGTCACTCAGTTAAGGCTATAAATTCTTTAAGCATCACTCTCGTATGATGTAATAGGAAAAATGTCTTGGTCAGGTTTATGGATCATTTTAGAAATGTAATCGCGTTTTCTTGACCTGTCCTGTAAAATATATTCTTCATTCATATATTATTTTTTTTCTAGGAAACCAATTTTTGAGTTATGATAAGTATCAATAGTTTAAATAATTAAATCATACATTAACTGCTTATTTTATTACGGGTAATGTTGACAATCGAATGATTAGTTATCAATGATTTGTTAGTATGAGTAAGTAAATTTATTTATTTTATTTTGAATTCCTTTGCAATTTTAAAAATTTAAAATGGTTATGTTATTTAATAGATTAAAAGAAATAATATTTCGTACTGTAAAGACATTCTATAAATGTCAATGCAATTTTTCTTCATATGTATGTATGTAATTATAATTTTAATTTAAACGCAATTTTAAGTTTCTTTTTCCTAGCTTACTGGTATTCTCAATATATAAGAATTGATTACTCCACCCTGATAACTCTTCAGTAACTTTTGCACTTATAATTTCAGAGCCTGTGGCAATGTCTGTAGTAATAGGTATCGTTGTGGGCTGCATCATACTTCTCCTTATCATAACCCTTATTATCCTCTATCTACTCAAAGCTGAGAGGATGTGCTTCAATCGTAAGTAATTTTTCAAATTTCATTGCTTATTTAGTTATTTTTATTTGAATTTTACATTTTATTGCTTACTTTTTTACTTATTTTTGGTTTAGTTGCATTACGGTTTGTTTTATTAAGATTGTTTATGTTATCTTTGAATCTGCTTTATACTGCATGTTTATTTATGAATACGATTTATGTAAGCATGAAAGTTTTTTTAAGTTAAGCTTTGTTTTATGGGAAAGTGTCATAATCTGAGAAAATAATTAAAAAATACTTGCTGATTGTTTTTTTTCTATACCTGATAAATATTTATAATATTTTTGAATGCCTCTAAATCAGAGAATTTTTTTTTTACGAAATATATTGTATATACTGTTAAGGTTGTAAAAGTGTTACTGTTAAAGCATCTTAATTAAATAGAAAACTACTTAATTGAGAGAGAGCGAGAGAGCAAAATTTCAAAACTATATGTATACTATTTTAAAATTATATACGTATACTACCTATATAAATAACTACATAAAACTAAGAGAATTAATACATTGATAATACAAAAAAAATTTCTAATTAAATTCATTTTTATGTACGCCAATCAATGCGAATTGAATTCAAAGAAAAACATATTGAGTATTTTAGTCGAATTCTATTATAAATAATTTTCATTCTTGTTATAAAGATTTTCAGTATTTTGTTAACATTTTTAGCATAAATTTGGTAAAATGAGATTATTTCAAGCTTTCTAAAGCATTTAAATTCAGACTTTTTGTACATTTAAAAAGAAAAATCTGCTTTGATTTTACATTTATATATGTTGTGTTGTGAAACGAATTAAATATACCAAAAAGTTTTTTAATTGCCATTTACATTATTTAAGATTTTTGAATTCTGCTCAACCGAAATATGATATACTTACACAATAGAAATTTGGTATAATTTCGATAACACGGTTCTCCAAAATAAACATTATTTCATTCCTTTGCGGAACAGTAAAATATTGTGATTGATTGCATTATTGTCATTTCAAATCACCTATAATAAAGTAAAAAAGTTTCTATTGTGTAAGTGTCCATATAGTAATACAATTTATCACAAAATTTTCTTGTTCATTTCATTCTTTTTAAGAAGAATGTCACTTATACCTGGTGACAGATGATGTCTTATTAATTGAATTCTGCCTGCAGTTTATAAAAGATAGTTTAACCGCCTAAGATTATTGCAGGACATTTTATGTCAACTGCGTAAGTTTTCTTCCGGGAAAACTTTCCCATGAATAGTAAAATGTATTTGTATATTAAAATTAAGGAAATTAAGAAAATTCCTAAATATCCAAACAGACCGATGTTCTTGTAGAAAGCAGAAGCGTCTCATCAATTATTCTTTGGTCATTTAAAGTTGGTAATGAATCAGGAATATTTCTCTGCAAAGAGCCACGTCCTTACTCTAAGCCACAATAAACATTTTCCTAAACTTTAACATTGTGTATAGGACAGTGTAACTTTGTTATAAAGTATTTATGATCCCCTGCAATATTCCCCTTCCAAGAAGACTTCTCATAGACAGTGAATCGTTTTGATGCCTCATAACAGAAGAAACCCTGAAAACTCCTAAGCATCCAACCTGACAGATGGCCAACCAGAAGCTAACATCCATCTTCTGCTATTCAACGGAGTTGGGATCGAACTCACATTTTCTTGTTTTGAATAATGCTATCCAACCATTAAACCACCACGAGCATTTTCCAGCATTTCAAATTTGCATTAAGATCTGCCTTGTGTGTAAAAAAGTATAATCAAAATAACCAACTATATTTGTGATATTAAATACTTTTAGTAACTCTTTAATATTTTGAATCCCTCAAGACATTAATGATAGGGTCTGATCCTCTTCGAGTAAAATTGTAACTGTTCATGCAGCGTCAAATCCCACAGTACACTAATTACTTAATTTTAACATTAATAATAATAATAATATGAGTTCACTTATTAGATAATCATTCGTTAAAATATGATAGTTAAAACTTATCTTGCATTGTTTAATGAAAAGTATAATTTATATATAAATGTAGTTTATATTTTAAAGAAGAATAGATAGAAATTTAAAGTAGTACAAAGCAATTAATGAATTTAATTAATAGTTCTCATAATTAAATAGAAAAATGTCATAATTATATGATTTAAATGAATAGCTTTTAATACATTTAATTTTACATACTATATCTTATCAATTATTAGTTGATAGTTGTTAAAAGCGAGTATTAAACGAATATACCTAAATATTATTTGATACTTTTTTTTTTAAATAATTCCAGATTTTATTTCCCAATTGTATGAGCAGATGATTATTTCAAAGCATCATAAGTGTAAATATTAAATAAAATGAATTAATATAATTTACTCTCAAGCATTATTCTCGTTATAGCATTGTTCATATTGAAAGATTATAAGGTTATTAAGTAGTTATACATATACTTTACATTTTCATTTAGTGTTTAAACTTTATGAATTTTATTTCCGTATGTTTTTTTTTATTTCTACAAATGTTAAATATTATATTAATGAATACCTTTTTAATTACTTACATTAAGAAAATCTCTCAATAGATGATTTCACATAATTTATTGAATAATCTTAGGAGTATGATATATAAATTATGGAATAACATTATGATATATAAAGCATTAGTGATGATTCTTAAATGGTATTTTGATTTCATAAATGAAAATTTTGTCAATTAAAAGTTGTAAGAATTGCAAAAACACAGTAAAATATTGATTCCGAATTATCTCTTTCCTAAATCAGTGTTTTTTTTTGGCGAAGCATAAAACAAATTGATGGAATTCAGTAGAAGAAATTCGGTTGTTAAATTTTAAAACTAGATCAAGAATTGCTTGTATAAGATACATATGTTATTTAATATGTTACACATTTCCAAAATAACAAACAATAGATTGTTATGGGTCTAAAAGGCGATTTGGCAATAACTTTTTTTCATTAATTTAAATCCAATTTAACAATAATAATCAAATTTTACTTTTGAAGGAACAATCGTTTATAAGGTTCTCTAATGTGTTACTGATCCAAAATAATAAACATTGAACTTACGTCATTATACCTGTTATGACTCTGAAAAATTCAATTCGGTGATTACCTTATTTTGTCAGTTAAAATGTAAATAAAAATGTTTTTAAAAATCAATTACTTTTTTAAATCCAAAATTTTTCCTAAGATTAAATATGCTGTCAAATATGTTCCTGTTCCGAAATAAAAAAATAAAATATTGCTGGAATCGCACTATTTTCTTTGTTAAAATATTGGTCAATTAAAAATTTTATTATAATTTATAATTAAATTATAAATTATCAGCAATTATTAAATTACTCGTTGTAAATTATTGTATTATTTTATTACACTGAAAAATTCAATTTAGTGATTACTTTCTATTGTCAATACAAATGCAAATAAAAATTGTGAATAAAATTTTGAAGAAGTTAATAGGACTTTTTGAATTTGACAAAAATGATACAATATTTTTACCTTTTAATTAATAATCAACACAAATATCAATAGTTAAAATTAGTAAGCGAAATATTTAATTTTTATTATTGATTTCCTAGTTATATAAATATAAACTATCAAATTTTATTATTAATTGAATCATATTTGAAATTAATATTTAAATTGAAGAGGGATTAAGTAAATAAATGAATAGCAAAATAAGATATAGAATTTCTAATCGAAATTTTATTTTCCACTTCCTATTTTCCACCAACTCTTGTGCATGATTATTTATATTAAAAATATGTAATTTGCTTTGAAATGTGTTCTACACAAAAATGCATTAAATGTCGGGGAACATAGCTATTACCAAATCGGAATTTCTTTGCCATTGAAAAATTCCCACTTTCTAGAGGAAAAAAAAAAACACTCTTTCAATTGTTCTGATTTTAATTGAAAAATCTGACACTCTTTTTTCTGAAACATGAAAAATAGCCGTCCATGCATTTCAATTATACTTTCAACTCAGAAATGTCATTTTTGAATTCTGACAAATTCTGTAAGGACGTAGATGATGAAAAGGTTGGATAAAAAATAAAACAAGAATAAAACTTTTAGAAAAAAGATTTTTTCACAGTAAATTTGTGTTTCCAAAAAGCCTGGTTGAGACTTTCCAATTTCAAAATCATTTATTTTTTCATGTTTGATTTAAGATAAATCATTCTGGGTGAAAGTTACGATCAAAGATATTTTATTTCAAAATGTTATTTACTTTCATAATATGGTACATGCATTAAAATATTAATGCGACAGATTTTACTGTAGTATAAATGAGTCGTCAATTTCGAAAAATGTTGCGATGCTTTATTTAATCTTATAAAAATAACGATAATTTTTATAACAATTTTATCAAAAATTATATATAATATACAAAATACAAATAGCATATATCCGATATATAATTTTTTCAAAAGTTATAAAAGTATTGGAGTCTTTGCTTAACTTTTATGAGATTTGTGTTACTTCATTGAATAAAAATAAAATATATTACAGATTAAAAATATTATCGGAAATTTTATTTTTTTATTTACATTTGGAATATAAGTATATACTATAAATCAAAAAATATTTCAATGAAATGAACTTGTTTGAAAATTATTTGATTTTTAATTTTATTTATTAGGATTAAATAAGTATTAAGAAATCATGTGAAATGTACCGATAATTTAATGTATATAACCTAATAAAACACAAAAATTTCTGTATTTTTCTTTACTGTTGTTACTTTCACATTCCCGAAATTCTTTACCACAAAATAGTATGCATCCAAAAATATCAAGCCTTCTTGCTAAAGGGTTTTGTGATACATTTCTATGTCAAAAAGAAAAGTGTAAAAAAAATTCAAGCCTTTATTTGAAGAAAGCAGAAATATAAAGCTCAAAATTCATCCTTTAATAAACAGCCAGTAAAATCTGTTTTCTAAACATTGCTTTTAGCTTAAAAAGTATATCTAGCTTTTTGGAAAAGTTGTGATTTAAATATAGTATTTACTATTTTATGATATATTTGATGATAATATTTTCAACTTATTTAATTTTTTATAATGCTTTTTTATGCGAAGAGATTGCGTGTAATGCATAACAATTTAAAAGCAAATTGATTGAGACGTGCAACACTTTAAAATACTCTTCTGTAATGAAATTATTTAAGGAAGTACTTTTTCAACCATGATCCTATGCACTTCATTTCAATGATTAATTGAAAATAGTTTATGTAAAACTTGAAAAATCGAGAAAAAATATTTAAATTTTATAAAAAAAAATAAAGGATTGTAAAAGGACAAGGAAACAAAAGGCCCTAAAATGTTTTTCTTCTACTCCCCATGCATATATCATGAGTCTAATAAGGTAAGAATGGGCAAATTTCCGGAACGTATTTAATTTTCGGAACACACACACATCTGTGTGTGTTAAAAAATTAAATATGTGAATGAAGATTGAAATTCTGAAATAATATTTATTACATTCCATGCAAAGATTTTGATACAAAACTCGAATTAAAATTCTTCAAAAATTGATGCAAATTTTTTTTGCAAAGATAAATCTGACGTATTTTATCTGCCCCTTAAGATTAAGCATACAACTAAGTTGCAAACTGCACTCTAATTCTTAGTCTGAATTTCTTGTGTAGAGTTATAAATTAAAATATATCCTGAATTTGAAAGTGCTTATTGAGATAAGGTCTTACTTAAAGCTTTTCGCGTGTGCGTACCGTATTCAAATATTTTACTAAAACATTTTTGGAATTAATTTTCTTCTTTCTTTCTTTCCTCGTTTCCTTTGAAATTTTTCCTAATCGATTTGTAAAAAACTTAAATTTCTTCATGGTGTTTGTTTATTTTCCATTAAAGTATTGAAATATTCTTGTCTAACCTCTGTATCATTAGAGAGTTTCATTTTCCAAACTTAACCTAATAAATTAAATGATACTGAAACTTAGGTTTTAATACCAACTTAATCTTAAATTTTATTTAAAATTTAATATGATTATTTTGGGATGAATAATAATCTTTTTACTATAACGATTGCTTGCGTTTTTGAAAAATATTCAAATCTATTTTTTTAAGAAAATTGTTTCATTAAACATTTGAAGCACTTATTATATTCTTTAGGGAAATTAGAACAAAAGAAGGATTCATTACATTTCCTTTTCAGATTTGTAACGAATTTAATTGAAAGAAATATCGATTGTATTTATATACATGTAAACTCAAACTCACATACTTATATATATATATATATATATATATATATATATATATATATATATATTCTACTATTTATTTGTATTAATCTTCTTTCCCTTACTTAGTAATCGTTATGTTTTTTAGAAAATCTGATGAAAATTGTTTATTAAATTTAATTCAGTGCTTTTTTTTGAAGTTACTAGTAATTCATTTGTATCATCATCTAGTTATATTACAAATATCGTAATCTAATGATCATAAACTATCCTAATCTTTTTATATTTCATGCTGCATTATATAATAAACAAACGTATCTATAATAGATAATATAAAGAAATATCGCAAATAATGTAAAACAAAATTCTATAATATTTATATTTGTAACTGCATTCTTTTATTCTCTTTTTTGTATTCAAAATTAGTAAATTTGATCTATTTCTTCCAAGATGTACATTTTTTTTAGTTTTACGATATATTCTGTTGAATAGACTATAGGCAAATTCGTTGTGTAAATGCAGTGATATATATTATTTAATCTTTTGCGAATACTTTCATGTATTTTTAGTAAAATCATATATTCAATTATTTTCAGAATGAATTTTATTTTCATTTATTGTTTCAGTTGAAATTTTAGCTTTCTCTTACATTAGGAAAAATTAAGATAGTAATTTTGCTTAATATAACAATTTAAATGCGCTGAAACATATGCTATTTTTTATTAAATAAAGTGCACTAAAATATAATTGATTTTAAACTATTTTTGAAATTATTTCCCCTTGATATTTTTGTGGTTTGCTTAAAGCGTCTTCATTATCGGAAGTATGTTTTTTCTGCCAGAAAATACGGCTTTCTAACTTTTCACAATATTGATACGAATTTTGGCGTAAAATTTTATTTGAAGATTTTATTAAAAAAAATAAATATTGAATTGGTTTGCACGCAGCTACCATATTAATCCTAATCTCCATGCAATAAACAAAAGACTCTTTTTCAAAATTCTCAGCTAAGTCTTTTTTGAAAATTCTCTGCATATTTGTCTTTCAGGAAAATATTTTATTGGCAATGAGGTCTATTATTTCTAAAGGGAAAACATTTGGTTAAATTTCAGGTACACCTGAAATAAATGTGTATTAAGAAAACAGAAATGCATGATCCAATTTTCTGGTTTGAGTATTTTATATTTATTTAGACTGCAACGGGAAACACTGCAGAGTGATATATGTATTAGCATATTTTTCAAAAACGGGATTGAAAATTAGTTCCAATTTTGTAAGTTCTGTTTGTATCCTCATAAACTTATATTTCTGATTAAACATGTTAATGCAAAATAACGTATGAAATTATATTCTTAACCATATACGCATCATAGTGGATAGAATTATGATCTTATATCGTTAAGTTTGATTTTGAATAATGCTAGTGTGTTGAATACATATTTTTCCCAAAATATTTCATGAAATATTTCAACATTTTCTTGGTATTTTTCCGCTGGTTTCATTCAATAATGTAGTAAGAAACTGAAAAAAGGTGGACATCTAATTACGGAAACATTTCCATACTATTTTTCGAAATGCATTTTTCGAATATTTAATTTTTGCCTCTATTTGGGGTCTTCTCTATTTCATTTTATTTCTAATTAAATAATTTCCTAAACTATTTGATGTTTTAAAGTTAAAGAATCATAAATATTTTGATTTATTATGCTTAGTTTAGTTTATCAAAATCCTAAAATTAAAATACTTTGTAGCTTTTAAATCTGTGTTTTTCTATCTTAGTATTAAAATAAATTTTCCTTTTCTTTTAATAAATTTCATTTCACTTGTGCTGCAAAAAAAAGAAAAAAAACCCCTTAAATTTTTAGAAATATTATGTTAAATATCTAAAAAGTAACTGATTAAATAAATTTGGACATGTAAAGCATTTTGTGGAAAAATGAACATTTTAACATATCATATTTTTATAAGTAAAGAAGTTCCGTTTAAGATTGTTCATTTTATTTTGTCTAATAGCGAAAAATCATCTATATATATAGTTAGAATCTGAAAAATATATTGAAAAACTATTTGTTATGAAATATGAAAATATTTAAAATAGCAAATCATTGCTTTTCCTAACATTGAAAGAGAGTGGGAGAAATATTCCACCTGAGCATATATTCCCTTTTTTCTTGTGAAAAGAAATTATATTCTGTAAATAAATGTGTGCTTTAGAAAAAAAATTATTTCCAATTACTTATAAATTCATTCCAATATAGAAATTAAATGTGGTATTACTTGGCGACGTAAGCATTGAAAAATGAATGTAATAGTTTTGAGAGGAAACATAAATTTTAATTGTATTACGATGATGACTGTGAATAATGGATTATACATTGTGGTTTGTTAATTGTGTTTGAACTATGTATAAGAAGCCGATTTACATACAACGTCGAAGAATTTGTGAAAAGTGATTAAATAATATTGGAGTAGCTAATTAAGGAACAGGATAAATTTTTTCCATTTCTGATGCAACTCACAAAACACAAACGATTCTGAAAACATTCATATGGAAAGTTTGTATCTATCTACAATGCAAACTTTAAATAACTTGCCGTTATTTTTGTTTGATCGGAAGTATTTTTGATTGGTTGGTTGGAGAAAACGACTTTTGAACTGGTGATGAATTTAGCTAGCTATAATTAAACTTATTAAAAGATAATGTTGATAGCTTTTTTCTTATTGTAACGAAAAAGATATACATATTTATATATATCGTGCGATAAATTTTTAAATTTGTTTTTATATTACATGAAAATATGACTAGTTTTTGTTATCCGATAAATCATATTTATTTATCTTGCTTCTGTATTTTGTTTAATTTTATTCTTTTCATTCTTCTGTGTAAAACGAATGTAGAGAAGTGAACTTGTGTATGTTTAAGCAATTTCCAGTTATACTTTCTTGATGACAATATGTATCAATTAAATATACCAGTTTGAATAGGATCGAAAACCAGTTAACTAGTTGAATAGGACAGAAAAGAAAAATTAAATCAAAATTATGAAACTGATTAATTATTAAACAGTAGAAATTAGTTAAATAAGGGGTCTTATATGAATATTTTAATGTATAAATACAATTAGTGAAATAAATTCTTCTTCCAACGTAGATATGACAAATTGAGGAGAGAAATGATTGTTTGCATGAAAAAACATGGCATATACCTTAAATATTGCAGTCCAAAGACTGTTTTTAAATTGCTTGTTTATAGTTTATTTTTTATTGCAGCATTATTTAACAGTAATATTAATTGTATCACGTTAATTTTTTGCATAAATCTTTGCAACCTGATGTATATATTAAGAGATATAAATTGTAAACCACAATTTTTTAGTTAAAATTAAATTATATTTGTTTGGAAGCCAATTAAAAATAAAACCTGAAAAACTTTTTAGAAAATGTCATTATATATATCTTAGCTTTTTCTTTGAACTGAACAAGTTAATTAACGAAACTCATGAATGAATCATATATTTCAAATTTCTAATTTAAGTTTCTACATTCTATGATGGTATGTGGAGTTATTTAATGAAACAAAAAAAATATATGAGACTTATTTTTTGTTTTGTTAGTCGGTTATCATTAATTCATTATTAAATCCAAAACTACCAAAATATTTTATTCAAAATTTCTTTCCAATATACTTTTAATTTTCTTTAGTTAAAAAATTATTAAAAAATAATTTTTTAAAATTCACGTAAATATTTTTAGAATATTTACAAAAAACTGAGTTTTAAAATATAAATAAACCACATAAAAATTCCTCATAAAATGTTTTGAAGTATAGATTTTTTACTTTAGCAATTTTTATTTTTATTTTATTTTTAAAGTTATTTTGCTTAATGCATGATATTTTTGCATGATTTTGCAAAGCTAATAATTCTTTTAGTCACAGTTATAGTTTTCTCTTTATTTTAGACAGTTCATGACACTTTTTATTGTCATTTTTTGTTAATTAATAAATTTCATATTATTTATATTAAATTTATTGCTAATATAAATGTACTTTCAAAATTATATTATGCATATGACTAACATATATTGTTAATTTTATATATATTTTAACTTCAAATATATATATATATATATATATATATATACAGTTAGAATAATACTTAATTTAAAATTGATGTAATTAAATCTTTTTTAAAGTCAAACTAAATATATTGTTAGTGTATAAAATAGTAAATGAATAAAACTTTATTTATGATAGTAAATTTTATTAGACTTAAAACACGCATTTCAATAAGAAAAATTATATATTCCTTAAAGTTGTGAAATAAGATTTAAATATTCGAAATCGAATTACTTATTTATAAATATTAAATATTTGTTACTTGTAAATATGATGTTTAGAAAAATAACTTCTATAGGTTAAAGAAATATTTTTACGTGAATGGAAAAATTTAATTCTTAGCGCAATTCTTGAGCGCATGTTACTTCATGTTTGGAGAATGAGTCATAACTTTATGCACTTGCATCAGCTTAAAAACTTAAAATTGCAATCGATTTGATAAATTAAAAATTTTGGTTAATAATTGCATGCTTTTTTTTATTGGAGAACAAACTTTAGAAATAATATTTTCTTGTTCAGTTCCACTTCTGTTAAACTACAATAGGTAATTGTCACTTCTTGTGCTACCTGCATTCACATTTGTCGAGGAGTGTACTTCAGAAGTGTACTTAATTCAGAAGTGTACTGAAGTCAACTTAATTCCGGAATTCTTCTAAATATTATCTATTGACATTCCGTGGATGACTATGAGTGACCAGTATTCAAATTCTTATGTCTTTCACATGTAGTCACATGTAGGCAGTTTGTTGTCCGTTATCAAATATGAAGTTACGTAATCAGAAATTAAGTTGACCTTTCTTTTGCAATAATTCCATTTTCTTCCAAGTTGTAAATTGTGGATTTGATTCTGACTACTCTGGAATAATGGAAAATGGTCATTACATTTGCATTATCAAAGAAAATTTTTACAGATAATTAGTGTTTTTTCCTGGTTTTTCTTTCTTGGAATATGTGGCATTTTGTCTATAAAAACCCTTTTCAAAATTTATTACAGATTTTTCAGGATTTATTATTATTTTTCCAGTAATACGTGGTGAAAGTCCATGTTTATAGCTATTTTCAGTTATTGGGCTGTTCTCTCAGTGACATAACAACAGTGACTGCAAGGGAGAACAGTGTCAACTTAAAATAAGTCCAACTGCTAACCATGTAAATCCTTATCGGAAACAAAACTCATCCTAAAAGATCTTTTATCATTTTTTATCATCTTTTAAATATTGCATCTTATCAAAATTGCACATTATCTCTTTGAGATTCATTAACTTTAAAAATTGTTAATTATGGTTTTTTAGTAATAACTTAATTAGAGATTATATCCTTTAGATTATGTATAAAATGTAATGAAGTATTATAGTCCTTATATTTAATGAAGAGGTTTTTTATAATATTATAAATTTGATTTTTTATATATTATAATATTACTTAATCGTATCAAAGTAATGTTATTTATGTATTAAAATTTTAATTTATATAAAATAAATCATTTTCCATTAATTGATTATGTTTAATAATATTTTTTTATGATTTTATGCTTTAGTTTAAGAATATATAAATAATGTATAAATTTATATATACTTTTTACTTATTTTATTTGTTTTGTATCAAATGCATATTAGGTCTTAAAAGGATTTAATTTAATATAAAATGTACTCATAACTTTAAGTTGTAAATAATTTTTTAGAGAACCTAGCTAGTTGTTATAGATTTATTTTATTTAAATATCCCGTGTTTTACTTAAATGTTATATGAAAAATCAGCCTTTTTGGTTTTAAAAAATATTTAAAAATATTTTTCCTTTATAATGAAAATTAAGTATATTTTCTAAAATTTAACCTAAAAATTACATTACTTTATTATGATAGATAATATATTTTTTGAAAGAAAAAACTGTTGAGGACAGCTATATGTATAATGCAGAACACATATTTTTTTATCTATCTTTTAATTCTAAAGAATCTTAAAGATGTAAAATATCATAATGCGTTTTATTTTATTTGATGCTTCTTTATACGATGATTTTGAAGAATTTTCCATCAAATCTGTGGAAATAATTCTTTATAAAAAATATGAATTTAAATCAAAATTTGTGAAAAACAATAATCATAAAAGTTTGAAATATATATACACCTAAGTCTGTTTTTACACGGTCTTTTTGTACACGGTTTTGATATAACACGGTTTGAAAATTGAATATTTTTAATTTTTTTACACGATTTTATTCCATTTAGCACGATTTGAAATTTTATGTACTTAAATTTTTTTTGTCCAATTTAATTTTTGCGAAGTATGTTCATATCACAAAAAAGTATTTATGAAAGAAAAAAGTCTGAAACCATCGATAGTATCGATAGTTTGCGAACACTAGCTTAAAGATTTAAGTGAATTCCCCTTTAGCGCGTACAAACAAGTAGGGGAATTCCCTTTATGTGCATACAATAAAATTTACTGGTCAGAGCAATTGAAACGTGTTAATATTTTGTGAACTGTCAATGCAATAAGACGTGTTTGGTAAAGAAATTTTTTGCAGGCAAATTTGATTTTCCATTAAATTTAATTTTAACGCATTAAGATAAAAGGTAAGCCAAAAAATATTTTGTATTTATTCAGTTATTTATGTTTTTTAATTTTGTTAAATATTTTATGTATCCCTAAAAGGAAATGTCAGATATAAAACTAAAACGGAAGGCAATTTCTTTGGAAACCAAGATTAAAATTTTAGATCGCCTTCGAAAAGGAGAAGGCTCAACTGCTCTTGGTAAAACGTTCGGTTTAAATGAAGCCACAATAAGAACTATAAAGAAAAATGAAATTGCAATTAGGCAATCGGTGATTTCTGGAACGATTCTTGTTGAAATTCTTGTTTTTCACTAATTTTAATAGGTTTTAGAGATTAGGAACAAATCACCCATTTTTGTATAAGATCAATGTCTTTTTTTACACGTTTTTTTTTTTACACGGCTTCTTCTGGAACCAATCTACCGTGTAAAAACAGACTTAGGTGTATATATAATCAATTTGAAATTTAACAACGCGTTTACTTATTGCGTATTAAATCATTCTTACGCGCATTACTTTGAAATCAAAGAATCAATATTTTTGATTTATTCATCTTTAAGTTAAAGATAATTCAGAATTTAAAATGCAATTGCGTGTGTTATGGAATATCCCTCTGTTAGTTTCTATTTAGATTTTTTTTTTCGTTTTTTAAAATATATTTCCTTAGAGTGCAAAAAAAAAATTGTGATTAGAATTCAAAACATGTTGAGGCAAGAGTTGTAGCTTTAATTATATAATGTTAAGTAAATATTCTTACAAAATTTTTAACCCTTATGACCATCTAATTAATTTTTTAATCTTAAATATATAATTTTATTAGTAAAATAAAATGTCTTATAGGACCATCCTTTAATTAATAATTACAATCATTTACTGCGATTAGAAATTAAAAGCCCCTAACATTTACTGTTAATTTTCGTTCCATTTAGGTACAAAGCTTGCTTCCGTACCTCTTACTCAAGACGAAGAAAATCGAACAGAAATCAGAACACCCGTCCGAAAATCTTAACCTAAAGATATCCTAATTCTGCATTTGACCATACTTTACAAATTATGGCGTTTAAAACTGTTAATCGGAGATCTGGCACTAAAGACACGTGAGGATTTAGTAACCTCGGACTTTTATCACTGCTTAGTCACAACAATATATATCTAATGGAAAAACATCGATGAAATTTTACCATCTGGAACATTTTGGACATTAAAGAGCTTTCGGTAGAGTTCTTCTTAAATAGGATGGTATAGAATAACCATTAGATACGTCTTGGAACATTACACATCTGAACTATGTAACCTTCAAGTTTTGCAAGCATCTGCAAGACAGTAAAATCACATTGAATTGCTTGATGCATTTTGTTATCTAAAATTACTCAAATCTGGATGTTTTATTCGAAATATAAGCAACGTGAAAAAAAAAAACTTTGAGAGCTTATGGCAATATTTTCGACTTTGCGAAGTTGTTCTATAAACGTCAAATTGTTGACTGAATAAAAATTTATTATTCTCGGATGGTTGTCAAAAATTTCTTCTACAAATAGTGATTCAGATTTATATGGAATTGTAATGTTTTGGCGGACACATAATTTGCTACTTAAATTCCATATCTCTTGTGGACATCATATCATAGGTTTGGTGGCATATGTGGTCAAGTCGTTATTGTAAGTTTGCGCAAAAATAACATGAAACGTTATTTAGATGTCTCATTTTTAACAGAATCTGATGGGTATTTTACCTAGTTTGATTCTGTATCCCATTTGAAAAATTTTTTTAAGAAAGTTAGTCTGGCAAAACACAATCCAGGAAAGTTGATTGAGATCTTTTAATATTGCTGGACTTGACAAATTATACCACCAAACCGATGGTATTTGCTATATCACTCTGTGTTTTGTACATACTTAAATGTCGTAATGACGTTCAGAAAGATGCATCTATTGCTTACTGTGGATTTTGCTTCTCATCGCGGCTTCGAGTGTGATATCAACAATATTCATAATATGTATAATATAAATGGTATATGTTGTTATATCTTTCACAGTATTGCAAACAACTAAGCATAATAATAAGATAACTTGCTATTGCTGTGCAAATTTTATTCAGTTAGCCGTCACTGTCTTTTATATATATATTTACTTAAAGAAATATAGTATCACAGTTTTATATAATAAATGTATATACTTAAGTTCCTTAACAAACAATTTGTCATTTTAAAGTAAATAAAGAGTTTATGTCTTTATTTCCTAAATAGTGGTCAAAATGCAAATAAATATATGAACTTCCCAAACTGAAATCAAATCATTATTATGGAAAACTTAATTATCTATGGCTTTAAAACTTCTATTTAAACGAAAAATATTACTTAATGATAAAAACTTTATTTTCTATCTTTTTTACAATCAGTTCTTATGTTCAAATAAAGAATGATATGTGAATAATTATGTGTATATTTATATATTATGTGAATTTCTTAAATTTTTTTTCATTTTTAGGAATCACTTATTTACTGGTTTATATACACATATTTTACAATTAAAACGCACACATTTTAATAAAATTTAATTGTATGAAATTTAAGGTTTTCTTTTATTTTTCTGTTTTAGAGGAATCTGTAACTAAAATTGTAGAACTAAGAGTGACATCTTTCATTTTAAGAACATTCACTTGTTTCAATTATTATCATTCTCTTTGCTTGTGAGAGGGAATCTTATTGCGATCATGAATTTTGACATTTTTTGAGATAACAAATTTAGTGCTTTACTAAAAGTTGCTCAGAACACATTGGAAACTTACAGTAACATTATATCATAGTTAAAATATCTTTATATTTGTGTAACAATTTTATAATTATTATTTTGTTAAGCAAATTTAAAGAAAAATTAAATTTACTTCAGAAATTGTATCATTGTTTCGGCATGTAATTTTATTTGAAGGAGATAATCATTTTTTAATCTAAGATTATTTTGCAAATTTCTTTGAAAAAATTATTTTCTTTCTTAAAAAAGTTTTCTTTAATAATACGTTTAATAAAAATAAAGAATTCTAATTTACTTTTATCTTTTTTTTAAATATTCTGATGAAATTTCTAAATTATATTTTATTGTTGATTATCTTCTGAAATGATTCCCAGAAATATTGTAAGCAATGTTCAGATTTATACGTTAACATTGAATCGAAAATTATTGCACATATATTGTTTTTAGCAATGGTGTTATTTAATATCCATGTTTTGTTACAGACTGATACTAGCAAGCCTATTCTAAACTTTCAATTAAGACAATAGCAATTTTAATGCAAATAAATTAAAACTACAACATTATGCTTTTATTTTCTATATCGCTATACTCTCTTACTTCACATATATTTAAAAAAAAACAATTATAACAATGCATTTATCAGATTTTTTCGCTAACATTAAAGTAAAAATTATCAGACATATTGTTTTAATCAATGTGATTAGTTAAATGCATGTTTTGTTACAGACCACAACTAACATATTTCACTTTAGAAAATGGCGGTTTCAGAACAAACAAGTTAAAACGTCAGCGTTTGTTTTCTACATTGCAATATGCTCTTATTTTATGCATATTAAAAAATAGTTATGACTATGCGCGTTAGTAAAGCCTTAGAATAGGACAATAGAAATAGGTTTAAAAATTTACACACATTTTTTTTAACCTTAAGAATACTTTTATTCTTTGATGTTTGATCTCATAAGATACATTTAACTCTCTCATGTTTATTACTAAACTTTGTAGTTTTTTTATGATTTATATTCTAAATAATTCTTCAATAATAACTATTGAAGCTTTAGAATTACATACATTTATATTCTTTTCGAAATTTATTTATAACAATTGATTTTTTTTTACTTTCTCCATCCCTTAAATACTGTAATATTCGCAGTTTCCGATTTTAGTTTCTAATTAGCATCTTAATTTCATATTCAATGCCAATGACAGAAGAACTGAATAATAGAAATTTTGTTAATTCTTATTTAAGTGTGTATTTAAATATTTGATGTTTGTTTCTATTTATTACGTAGATTTTAGAATATATTATGTTCTTCGTTCTCACTGCTATTGAAATTCACAAATATTTTGAAAAAAAAAAAGATGAAAATGGCAGATGTAAATATTGAAAAATTACTTAAATGATTGTATTTATATAAATATATATATATCTATATCCAAAAAAGTATCTGTTCCAAAAACTGCTAATTGTTCTTTTTTTGTATTTTAAATGTATAAATGTGGTGATTCTCATTGCCCATGTATAGAAAAACTGTTGATCTGTTGAATGTTTTGAATTAAAAAAGAGCTGTTTATGACTTGTTTTATTCATTTTTAGATATCAAACATCATTAAAGCACATTTGTGGTAAAATGTTTCATGTAGAATTATTTGTATTCATCTAATCGTGAGAGATGCTTTTCTTATTTTAATATAAAGCAGTGAAAACTGTAATGTAAAGCAGAAAAAAAATCTACGGCATTTCGAAATTCTCAAAAAAGTAATTTGTGGTGAATTCATAAAATTGCCTATTGGACTTGATAAAA
Organism: Latrodectus geometricus; assembly: GCA_026290005.1. NCBI lineage: Eukaryota > Metazoa > Arthropoda > Arachnida > Araneae > Theridiidae > Latrodectus > Latrodectus geometricus. The sequence goes on from JAPDSC010137899.1 coordinate 587,964, forward strand.
TGTGGAATGGGAAACATTTAGAAACAGTAATTATCACCACCATCACCAGAGGACATTGTGTTAATTTATCGAAGGTTTAGTCACATCTTTTAAACCCTTTTGAAATTTTTATGGACTATTTTACAATATTTGGAAAATTTTATTAATTTTTATTGCAATAAGCATTAAATCTAATATTTTATCAATTACTAATAGAAATTGAAGTATTTCAGGAAGTTATTTATATATACATACAGTATAATGTTAATTCCTCAGCTTTAAGTATTCACTTTAAGATGACATCTTTGGACTTTCATATAATACTGAATGTTAAACGTCCCCCAAAATTAAATGTTTTATATTAAAAATGAAATCTTTCACATTTTATTGTACAATAAACTTTATATTTTCTCAGTAAGATGTGCTATAGCTGTAAAATCAAAGGATTGATGTACTTGAAGGAATTATACTTCTTCACTCATTTACCCTGTTCCAAAACCCTCGTTATTCTGATACCGGAACTGGATAATCCAGTGAAATAGTTCTATAGTTCCTCAAGTCATTATATTGAATAGCCAGAAATAACATCAACTTAAACCTCTGACTGGTAAATGAATATTTCACTTTATTGTAATAAAATATATCTTTGAAGATGTTTGGGCTTTGAATAAATTTAAAAAGAATTGAATAAATTATTTTTTGTATTTCAAACAAATCAATTTTTGTTTGTTCAATTATTTAAACACAAATAAAAAAATATAAATTCATCTTTAGTGAAATTTTAAAACGCCTTTACTTAAACAATTTTTTTTTTAAATCTTTAATTCATAAAACTATTTAGTGGTACCTAAAAATGATTTTCGATTAAGAACAATCACTTTCACAAGCGGGAGTGTATTTTTCCTCGAAGAAGCTAAAAATTGAAAAATTTTATTCTTTTTCTTCTTTCGAAAATAAAGAAATTATTCTGGGGTAAGAGAAAGTAAGCCCTTCGGTTTTGGAAAAACTTTAATGTCGTTAGGAGTCACGTCTGGATGTTAGAGGAGCTTTTAGGGTATGAAAAAAGAAGCGCGGTTTGATTTTTTTTTCAGTAGAAACCACAATGATGTCTTAGAAAGGTCATACACTAAATAAATCGATTGAACCAACCGTACTTGTATTTTTTAAAATAATATTCCATATTGTGTTCTCAAAAATTCTTTTTCCAAATTGTTAAGTAATTGTAATGCAGTATTTTCTATTTTTTAATGCAATGGTATTTGTTGTCGTGCAATTTTTTTTAATAAACTGAAGTTTTTATAGAAACTATTTGTTTTTCATAATTGTTTTATTCTTTTTCTGTTTATTTAGAAAATATCATTTAATGTGAAAGTGTGGTGACTATAAACATGATTTGTGTATGTATGCTGGTATTCTTTTTTCTCTTTTTATCTACATACAATTTTGTCCTACTGGTAGCTTTGAAATCTTCAAGGAATTTTCTAGAAAGACATACACAATTCTTTTCTATGAAAATCCTTTCATTTACCAATTAGGAAATTGTTAGCGTTGATTATGGGGATAATTTCTTATTATTCTTTTTGTCCGATTTGATTCTCTAAAATTTCAGGAGTTTGGGTCTATCAAAACATATACTCCTTATCTATGAAAAACACTTTCTTGTACAGATGCTAATTGATAGTATAATATAGGATGCTTTTTTCATTTCATAATTGATGATTGGTCACTTTAAAGTTTCCAGTGGTCTTTCCCTGGTAAAACGTAGACAACTTTTTAACTGCGAAATGATTGTTTAAATAGTCTATGTGGGCAAATTTTTCCTAATATCCAGTTTTGGTCAACAGGATGTTTGAAAATTCTTATGGTTTATTTAGGAAAATTTCTGAAACTATTTATCAAGGAAAACTATTTTTGACATTTGTATGGATAATGATTGTTAGTGCAATCTATGTATATTTTTTTTATTATCTATATACGTTTCTGTTCGACTAGATATTTTAAAATAGTCAAGATTTGTCCCTTAGTAATGAATATGCATCTTCTAATCTATGAACCTCTATTTATATGCAAGTGATGATTGTTATTATTATCTACCAATGATAATAAATGAAATACAAAATATAAATTAAATGATTAAAATTTTAAGATTTATTAAATACATTTTTCGAAACCTTTGGAGATAATAATAGTACAATTTTTTTTACATCTCTGTCTGTGATAAAAACGTAATCTTATATATTTAATATTAAAAGCTAAGAAAACTTTCTTTTTAAGAAAAAGTAAAACAAAATATTGATTCATTTCTTTAAGAGCACTCCATCATAGAATGAACTTCTATTTAACTCCAGAGCTTCCAATCTGATAATTATGAAAAAGCAACCATTCCATCTAAATGTAATCAAAATTTTAAAATATATAAATGTTTATTCGAATTTTTTAAGACCAATTTGCCCAAAATGAGAGTGCTTGTGAATATTCTATTTTTCTTATAAGTTTCATTTTAGAAAAATTCAGCTAATAATTTGTAATAAAATGTAAATATTTTTCCTTATTATCAATAATAATAAGAAAATATCTGAATTATTTTGCTTATTGGATATTTGACAATTTTCAGAGTTTGTTACTATACTAAACATAAGCAACTTCAAACTTATGAAAATGTTTCTCTGGAAACGTATACTACGTGTTTGTCGCAATTTTTTTTTCATAATTTCTCAATTTTTTTTGTTATTTATTGAATAGTTTAAAAAGACAGTCTTGGTGTGATGCTTAATAATCTTGTCATAAAGTTCACATCTTTGGAAATTAATAGCCAAAAATTCTTCTAATCCAAGTTTGAAAATCGGAAAAAGTATGATTTATTTTTCTTTTCTGTAGTTAAATATAGGCGAATAAATTAGGCAATTGCTTCAGGTTCTTAGAAATTCATTTGCACATAAAAATTCTGTCAAAAATTAATAAGTATTTTTTAAAAATCACTAAAAAATTATGTGTGTGAGAAGGAACAATTTTCGATAATGAATAGGACTCATGAAATTTATATCAAAATTTTAATCATTTAAAAATTATTTAAAACTGCTGAGTTTTTTTGTTCAATACTTTTAGTAATTGATTATAATAAATAACTTGGAATATAGGATATATTTACTACAATTTAAGGATTAGTTTTACCTATTTTTTTGCCTTACTCTTTCCAGTTAAGAGAAAAATAACATTCTCTTAAGCTATATAAATTAAGTTCCCTGATGTTTGTAAATAAAGTAACTTCCAAAGAAAGTTTAATTGCAAAACGTATGATCAATATTAAATATAAATCAGGGTTAATAAAAGAAGTCAAATGAGGAACCTTTGCATAAATTATATAAGTGATAGTAAAAATCATAAAAGACAAACTTATTGGAAACTGAATAATTTAAAATATCTTATGTGTATTAAGTATAAATGAAAAAATTCCAAAACAATATTTTTATCATTTTTTGCACTAAAAACTGAAAAAAAATTCGATGGAAAATTGATTCAAAATATTGATTATTCAATAATCAATAATATACTATAAATCAGATAAGCTTCTCATATAAATATATTATTTTTATCAATAAAATTGTATAAAAATTTAAAGTTAAATATACATAGCATACGAATTTTGCATATTTCTCTAATATTTTATCTGCGATAAAATTTTAATGTAAGAAAATGCAAAATGTTGACCAGTTCCTGATCATATAAAAATCATTTTTCTTATTATCCATTTTTTTTTGTGTTAAGAGTTAAATGAAAAGTTTGCTAATGAAAAATGCATCTATAAAATAAAATAATGTTTTTGAGTACAAAGAATGCAATGAAATGATTACATTAATTTTTATTCATATTAAGATTATTTCTACAGGAAATTATTTTGATTTTTTCATTTCATGATAGAACAGTATATTATATTTCAAGCAATAATAACAAGTTTATTTCTTTCTTTTTTTTAAAAAATTCAATAATTTTTACATTACTAATGGGTATAGAGGTTTTTGTAAAGTTTTAATATACAATAAATTACTTTTTTATTAATGAATGTGATTTTAATAATATGCAACTACCTCGCGTTAACTTGTCTTCTTGTTTATACTTATCAAAACTTTGAGAAGCCAATGCTTATAATTTCTCAACTTAAATATGAGAAATATTTTATACATGTAGATAGTTCTAACTCTTTTTTTATAAATTTAAATGCAGATGTTTATTATGATAAATGCTTACACAGATTTTTTATTAAAATAATATGTAATTAGTTTTTATATTTTAATATAATCTTGTTTAAATTGTGCTTATCATTTTTTACAAATATATTTCTGAAAAAGTATTCATTTTCCAAAATTATTAGATTTAAAAAATTATTTTAAGAAAAAATATATTTTAAAAGTTTATATATATATATATATATATATATATATATATATATATATATATAT
>JAPDSC010137899.1:592409-617766 GCA_026290005.1 Latrodectus geometricus
TATATATATATATATATATATATATATATATATATATATATATATATTCCTGAAACTAATTATGCTTAACTTCAGTTACTTTGAAAATGCATTTAATTTCATTTGTCCTAGTAAGGAATAATGTAACTAAAGTACAGTGCGAAGAGATCCTTAATTTGAAAGATATATAATTGGTTAGTTACCAGTTAAATGTATTAATTGGCTTATATTTGCCATGAATGTTCAAATTCAATAAAATGCATTTGCTTAAAATTGGGAAGCATATTATCACAACAGATGATTTAATAAATATCCAAAGTTGACAAAAGCTTAGCAATGTTTTCACAAAAGTTAATTTAACGATGGTAATTTTTCTAATCTTGAGTAATATTAATGTGCATTGTGTAACATTTTCCTTTATTAATATTTTTTTAGTGTAATACATTTTCGCATTTGTAATAATATATTTGGAGATACTATTTATTGAAAAGATAAATGAAAGGAAAATTTTTAAAAAATAGTCACTAATTTTAGTAAAATAAATTCTTTTCTTAACTTTTGTGCTGAAAATACTTATTTGAAGAATATTTATTCTTTATCATATTCTTAAAATCCTTTACCATTTTTCATTTTTAAGTCTAAAATATGTCTTTTTTCATGTGCTGCTAATTAAAAATTAAAAATATATTTCATTTTATTCATTTATTTAGTAATGTTTTTTTTTTTTTGCTTAAAACTATTGTAGAGTTTAGTTTATATTGAAAATATCTTACAGAGGAAGAAAGAAATTCCTTAAAGCATTTTTATATTTTTGAACAAATGTAATGTAATATGATAATTTTGCACAGTAGTTAAAGATAACTTATTGAAAAAACTTTCGTGATTGCTGTTTTCATAATTAAATTCAATTTAAGACATTTCGATAGAGGAATAAAAACATACATTTTTATTTATTTTTTATTTTCTTATTAACTATCGAATAAAATTAATTTAATTCTCGTGAAACGTAAAAGTGAACATTATACTAAAATTTTAAATTGGTTATAGAAAAAACCCATTTCTTATAGTACTATAACATTAATTTAAAGAAATAATTAAATGTGTCATACTAGTGGTTCATGTTCATATTTTAATTTTTAATTTTCATATATGTGATTTATGAATTGGCATTATTGTTCTGAAATAATAAAATCTTGATACCAAGGAACTTTTTAAAATAATTTAATTTCCTGTTATATGTATTTATTACTTGAATATTTGCTTTTTTATTTTAACTAATTAATTCAAGTTACAAAAAATAATTTTGAAAATCCTGCATTGTGTTGACTTTATGAAATTATCATATTAAACTTCAGTGGAAGTCCGTTAAATTTGATTTACCTGTTCAATTTGATTTATTTGTTAATTTTTAAATTTACGTACAGATGGCAGCACACATTCTTCTCTATTAATATAGAAATAGCGCACCATTTACATCTGTTTATGTTTTTAATAACATTTTAAAATATTTAAATTTTATATTCATTATTTACAAATATTGACTTTTTTAAGGAGTTAAAAATGACTTATATAACAGGTAATAAAATCCATTTTAATTAGAATTAAAATCAATTTTGATACTGCCTGAGGTGTTGCGGACATAACATATTTGCTTTACCTTACTAATTATTTAAGCATTACAAAGTAATTTTACTTAATGTATTTCACACCTTCCGTTATTGTTTGAGTTTTAAAGAATTCTTCATTCGAGAAACTTCTCTCTCAGACAGACCTAATTGTTAAAGATGATTAACGACTTGCACCCTGAGTAATCTTACCCGGGTACAAAACAAGGCTTAATTGGTGGACTTGATTTTTCTTTTGGAGAATTATGTGACAGCAGAGCCCACCTCTTGTAGTCATCTTTCAAATTAAAAGGGCTGATAAACCACTCACCTTTGATACGTTAATAGCACCGCTTCCCTTTCAAAGCTTCTTCTCCTCAAATGGCCCGTTAATGATACCAGCTAATGTGCGTTATGTCTGGTTATCGTGTTTAACTTTTTATGAGTTGCGCCAAAAATTGTTCCTCCTAGTTAACTTGTGATTTATTTATGTTTCCTTACTTTGTACGAGAGTTATTCCATTATTGAAGGCAACGGTTGCAATCTCGGTTTAATCAAATAGGGGAAAAAATGTATGATTTCAAGCTATTAAGAGACGTCATAAAATACATTGAGGTCACCAAGAACACGATGTAACTATGCGGAAAATGGTAGTTTGGAATGTTTTGGCTGCATTGCTTGATATATATAAGCGTCAGCTGATGCTGAGTGATTGCTTTCCAGAGTTGACGATAGCTCTTGGTAATTTTGACTAATGATAAATATAAAGAGTGATATAGATGCGAAGCGAATTATGAACATTATAATCGTTTTAGTTTTTGGTTGAAATTTATTATGTGTATATATAATATTGTTTTTTAATGGTATTATTTGTTGAAATAGATTCCTTTGTTTGGCAATACTCTTTTTTAAAGTATTCGGGCATAAATTATTTTAAAAATATGATGAAAATGTAACAACCTGGGAGTGATAAAGTCCGTTGTTTTGTAACACAGACGATTATTGGTTAATTATTTTCATGAAACAAATACAATAGTGCGCTTTCGTTGAATTGCTTGGTGTTTATATTTCATTTGATAATGAACGTTCTGAAGAGTTGATAATTTTGTTAATTAAATTATGGTAATTTTGATTGAGGTTGTATATGAAGCTTATAATGATGAAATTTGAACCACGTGTTATAAGTATTTGCCTGAAATTAACATTTATTTGCATTACATTTTATCAAGATATCTAATTATAATTATTTTAATAAAAGCTAAGGAAATATGACTGCTTGAATGAAACATCCATTGTTCTGATGACCTAAAGACAACTAGTTTAATGCTTAATCCCGACGAGTGCATTCGCTTAACTGTACTCTGCAAATTATCATTTGTTGTCGCATTTGAAACGCACTGCGCCGCTTAAGCTGTTGACATTTTCTATTGTTGTAATTATGTTATTGATAATGCTTAGGATCTGTGATTGAAAGACTGTCGGAAGCATATTTGCTGTCGGAAACATATTGCTAAAATTTGACCTAATCTGAATAAAAATATTTTGTATTTAGGAAATGAATTTTAACTTGTCTTAATATTACATATTTCTTATAGAATAGAAACACGATATATTATAACTATATCACTATATTGGATTTTAAAATCAAAAATACAACTTTGTTAACATTTCTTACTAAAATTATACCTATAGATAATATTTTTATATTACATTTTGTTAAGATTGGTATAATATTTTAATGCTTTTCAGAAATGGCAAAAATAAAAATTCAAAATAATCTTGTATTTATTGGTGTTATCTCTGTAAATGTGTTGATCTTTTTAAATACTTGTAGTAATTTTTCTTTAAACATAATTTGAAATAGCTTGTGTGTTGTAACTTACAAAAAAAATGCTTGAGATTAATGTTATTGACCTATGAATTTAAACTGATGTGTGCATATAGGCATTAATATAAATGCATATCTCTATTTCAAAATTGAATGTGTAACCCTAAATCATTTATAAAGATAGTTATAATATTCATGTTTCAATTATTCACCATTGCATATAATTATTATGAGTGAATAATGTCTTATTATTTCATAGAAATGCACTTATTGAGTGCTTTTCTAAAAATATGTTCATATCTAATAAAATGTTATTCGTTTCAGGAAAGAAAGTTTTTTGATTTTAATTTATTAAAATAAGAGTTTACTTAACTTAAGATATATATTTCATAAACTATAAATCTATTCCTTAGGGGGCGTTAAAGTTTATTTATAGTGTAGAAATCCTTTAAAATATTAAAAAAATAATTCAATAATAAAAATGCAATTTCAGTAAAATTTTATCAAAAAAATTTAAAGCTATAAAATTTATAGCATAAAACCGCGTTTATTTAAAAAAATTTATATCAGAACTAAATATTATGGTAAGTTTGGATGCCTTTAAAAGAAAACAACAGACCAATAAATGATAAAATCATCTATTAATTTGTTATTTTTGTAGAATAATAATAATACATGAAAGCACGTGCGATAAAAATGGTATCAGGTTTATATCCTTAAATATTAATAAAGTCTGAGAATCATTTTATCCACGTAAGTTCCTCTCCACTTCAGACTTTTGAATCGCTGATTTTGTTCTTTTGCTTTAATACGAAGCTATTTATTTTCGTTATCTTCTGCAGAGTTTAGTTGTTAAGTGAAGTTTTCGTTTCCTGATGTTAGAATCGTGCAGGATATTTTACTTAATAGTTTATTTCCTTTGGGATACACTCTTCTTAAATTTTCGTATTCCTGAATTTTTCTTCTCTTTCAGAATTGTTTAATTTTTTTCTCATCATTATTTAATGCTAAAAATGAAAGTTTTCTTTTAATTTATATTTAAATGTAATATTTTCGTATTTTATTTACCTATTACTCCATTAATTCAATTCTTTTTTTGCTTGCATGATAAAAAAATAGTTGAGAAAGTTTGCTTGCTAAAAATAATTTTGATCCCTATACAATTTATCTATCAAATTTTATTATTTGTAAACACTATGAATAGTAAAATTGTAAAATTTAAAGTATAAATATGATTAACTAGCTGTACCCGCCCGGCATTGCCCGTGCATTTAGAAAATGCAGATAAGTGAATAGCGCAGGAATAGTAGTGTAGGACATGTAGACTGTCTCTCTCTCTTCCCCCCCACACACACAACATTCCCCGTCGATAAAAAGGAACAATATATCCTAAATATTTTAAACGGAAAATTTTCCAAAAGATGGTCGCCAGAAGTGTTTCTCAAAAGGAGCTGGTACAACCCCGGAATCAGCTATCGGCGAGCAGCGATCTCGAGAAGAAGTTTTATAAATAATTTTTTTAAAATTTTTCTAATTCAAAAATCGAAAATCGGGCTTCGAGGTCTGGTGGCCAGCCCCTTTGTGCTTCCGTGTAAAAAATTCCAGGTCCCTGCGTGCGATAGATTTGGCTGGAGAGCTCGGTCAGACAGACACATTACACTTGCTTTTATATTTTATAGCTGTACCCGCCCGGCATTGCCCGTGCATTTAGAAAATGCAGATAAGTGAATAGCGCAGGAATAGTAGTGTAGGACATGTAGACTGTCTCTCTCTCTTCTCCCCCACACACACAGCATTCTCCGTCGATAAAAAGGAACAATATATCCTAAATATTTTAAACGGAAAATTTTCCAAAAGATGGTCGCCAGAATTGTTTCTCAAAAGGAGCTGGTACAACCCCGGAATCAGCTATCGGCGAGCAGCGATCTCGAAAAGAAGTTTTATAAATAATTTTTTTAAAATTTTTCTAATTCAAAAATCGAAAATCGGGCTTCGAGGACTGGTGGCAAGCTCCCTTGTGCTTCCGTGTAAAAAATTCCAGGTCCCTGCGTGCGATAGATTTGGCTGGAGAGCTCGGTCAGACAAACGGACAGACACATTACACTTGCTTTTATTATTATAGAAGATAAAAAAAAGTTTGATTCCTTGTAGATTTTCTTAATAACTTTGCTTAAGGAATCAAGTATTTTTGTTCATTTTCTATATTTATTTATTTTAATGATTTTAATTAGAAATATTTTATATAAATTAAAATTAGATGTAAGTTTGATTTCCTAACGATTTCTTATTAAAAAGTTTAAGTGTATCTAATAAATTCTTCAAAGTTTTTATTTGCTTTCAAGAATTTGAGAAAACTTGAATGATAAATAAACTGCTATTCGTTTGTGCTAAAATGAATAATAATTAGAATTTCCTGAAGAATGTATTGAGTCAATAATATAGTATGAAAATGGATACTTCTTCATTTCACCGGTGCAAGTTATAAAGTCGCCAAATGGCATTACTATGCGTAACAAAAAATCACAAAATTTCTGCTTTTTCCATCATTAACTTTCTGTTTTTTCCAAACATTTTAAATAAAAAAAAATATTTTTACAAAATAAAATTTTCAATTAACATTAAATGAATTAAATTAATGGTACAATCCTAGGAGACAGGATTCAATTTGTCACCAAAGGTCCCATACCTTTGGTGACAAACGGGAAAAAAAAGCGTCCACGCAGAACGAAATGGCAAAATAAGAATTCTAGAAATCGTTACGTTTATCGTATCTAGTGTATCAAAGTAGGATTACCAAGAATGACAAAATTTATAACCAACTAAAATTATTCATCCCAAGGACCTAAAGCACATTTTAACCTAAGATTCAAAACACTGATGACAATTATTCGACATAATGCAAATGAATATCTAGATCTGTTATAGAAAAAGTCCTTAATAGGTGAAAATGTGCTTTAGGTCCCCTACTTGGCGCGTTTTCAAAATCGCCGATGCCATGGCGAAAATTCTACGGCTATTTCAAAGTGAAACTTAATTAGCGACCAATGAAAAGACTAAAACAAAAGGATAATTAATGAGCATGAGTGAAAAAGCGCATCAAATTCGCGAGTTGGTGAAGTAGGGGAACTAAAGTGCAATTTAACCAACAAAAGAATATGGAATTAATTTTATAATACACACATACACAATCAGCCAGTTTAACAATATAAAATTCCAAACACGAAAAACAAAAAGCATCATACTTATAACTTAAAAGGGATAAAAAGAAATTATTGGCTGTATCCCAGTGTACGGTACGCTATTTTTATACAATTAATATAATTATAGAATATACAATTAATATCATTATATAATATAAAATTATATTATTTTATACAAATAATATAATTTTATACATTATTATATACAATTAATTATAATTGTATATATGATTACCGTTGTATATATGCGTACCGTATAAGGAGCGAACCGTTCACTGGGAATTAACCGAAATTATTAAAGGCGGAAAAAATTATAAGGGTAAGTAAAGTCCAAATTTTAAAATGCAAAATTAAGATTTCATCTTGATTATTATAAGTTATTCTCTGAAACATAAATAATAACATTTTATCACTCACTCATAATTTTATCTTCATTTTTTTTTTTTTTTATTCTTCCATAAAAGCTGATCCTCTACTTTGTAGGTGGAGTTTTTTCTTCCCCAGGTTTCTTTTCTCCTGGTTTTCCTCCTTTATCATCAGGCTGTCCGGGTTTTTTCTCACCAGGTTTTTCTTCAGGCTTTTTAGGATCCATTTCTTCTCCCACGGGAATTAAATACTCAAATGAAAATATGTGATGAATTTTTTGCTTTAAGTAAACTATGCAGTAACGCAGCTTATCAAATCAAAATTAGAATGTGAAATTCTGCAAATTGTCTCACTTCACTCGCGTATCATATCCACGTAGCACCTTCTCACGTGGATGTTCAAACCAGCCTTTACAGTTTTAAATAACTGTAACAATTTTTACTTCTGGAAACGTCTAGAAATTTCTGTAAAGTTTGGAATAGAGGGCGCTAGTTTCTCAGTTAATAGGAAAATGGTTCCTATCATAACTTACCGCTGTTGTACTTCTTACATGTTTATATTATTGCAGACTAATACAATAATATTCCATGTTTCAAAATTGATGTCGGATTTAATATTGATAGCAATCAAAACATTAATTTATATTCAATGAAACTTACTACGTTATAGATCAACTTCGATTCAAATTAAAGTTATTTCATATTGTCAGTGCGAATGATGAAAACTTTCCGAATTTCAGTAAAAGAAATTATTATAATCATAGAGGTTGCCTTTGACTAAATTTTTAGTCAAAAAGGGAATAGTTATCCGAATTCAGCGACATTAAATGAATGAAACTTTTATTTCTTTTTTTCCAGTTAATAACAATCATGTAAAAATAGGGGAAATGGCGGCATTTTTAAACAACCAAGCTAACAACATTCAAATTAGGAATATACTTTATGGTGCCTCTTTGATTCTCGCAAAGTTGTAATCGCGATTGATCGCCAAGCCGGGCAAACCCCAATCATATTCCGATAGCAACAGGGGAATTCATTGTCTGTGCCAACAAAAATCGCCAATAAAAACGATAACCAAACAAAAATCGCCATGTTTGCCAAGGGGCCACCTTAAAGTATAGTTTTACCATAATTTGACATTGGTAACGAACAAATTTCAAATGGACAGACAGACAGACACATTACACTTGCTTTTATTATCTATCTATAACCCCGGAATCAGCTATCGGCGAGCAGCGATCTCGAGAAGAAGTTTTTTAAATAATAATAATTTTTTTTAAATTTTTCTAATTCAAAATTCGAAAATCGGGCTTCGAGGTCTGGTGGCCAGCCCCCTTGTGCTTCCGTGTAAAAAATTCCAGGTCCCTGCGTGCGATAGATTTGGCTAGAGAGCTCGGTCAGACGGACAGACACATTACACTTGCTTTTATTAATATAGATAACAATAATTATTGAAAAATATATCTGTATTAATTATTGCAGATTGTCTTTAATTCTTTTCATTCATATTTGATTATCAGTTAGAAGATTTATGTCGGACTCATTGAAAGTTTATTGCAGGTTTAATTTTTTTAAATTGTGATTGCTGAAAATAATTCAAACTCCTATGCAATTTATCTGTCAAATTTTACCATTTGTAAAAATTATGTGAATAATAAATTTGTAAAATTTAAATTATAAAATTTATTGAGGAAAATTATTTATGTATTAATTATCGTCTAATATTATACTAAGTTAATTATATTTTGAGTAAACATTTTTAATTTTTGTATATTTATTACAATCCTATCATTTTAATATCATACATTCAATTGAAAATTTTATTAAGTTAATTTTGATCTCATTTATTATTATTTTTAATATTCATCTTATGATATGCTCAATGTATAGAAAATCTAATATTTATTATTCTTGTATAAACTTATTGATTCGCTTCTTATCAAACTATAAACTCTTCACTCTTAAAGAAGACAATTATAAAATTGACAAATAAATGTTCTATTCATAATTATTATGCAAATAACAGAAATAAAGTGACATGTACTTTTCCCATTCCTTTTGATAAGAAATTTAAATCCTGAAAATTCATCTAATCTACTAGCCGCCCACAATGTCAGGTAGTTAGAGTACATGGCTATGGATGGGGAGGACCTGAGTTCGAATCCCTGCTCGGCCATGGATGTACTTTCTATTTCTACCAGTGTTTCATGTCTTTTCCTCTCAGATGATAGCTGAATGTGGCCCGCCCTATAAACGGGTTTGTGGTGATGTAGCGTGGCCGATGCTACTTGTATCTCCGTGACTTGGTTCACAGGTGCCCCCGGGTAACGATAAAATTAGAAGCCGTTTTCCGTGGCCTTGTTGCGGTAAATTAGTTAATTACTCAAGTGTTCTCGCAATTAGAAACAAAAAATTATATCAATTAAAATATTTCTTTTGTGCAGGCTATTTGAAAAATAAATCAACTAAAAATAATTCTTCCTTAAATTATGTACTGAAATTATATCCTTAAATCTGAGTGTATAGATTTGGTTTACAGTAAACTAATATGTTTAGGCAAAATGTTGGTAATTATGAAGAATAATACGTTAACATAAATAAATACCACGTAGAGATAAAATTTATTAAATTAAGTAATAGCGTGAGCAAATTATTACTTAATTTAATAAAAAATATCTTTATATATATTATACTAGCATTATTAATTTTCTTTATATTTTCGACATTTGTAATTTATGAAAAATGAATATCTCTTATCATAGACTTTAAGCATAGACTTTTATGTTATTTTGAAATCCGTATTCTGAATGACTAAATTTAACGAATTTTTAAAATATAAATCTTTTATATAATATTGTTTCAATGGTCATAAAATTGTACATTCGATAGTTAAAATTATTTTCTTTTCATGTGCTATTCATTATTTTTTTTTATTACTCAGTAGCTCTTTGAATTTTGAGTGTAAAATATCTTATTGCTTGTTTGAATATCTTTTGAATATATAGCAGATCTACATTAACATCTGAAATATATTATTAAAATCCATGAACACATAATATTTAAATGCACAAATCAACTTTTTCTCTAAAAGATTTAATTTTAGACAGCCCAAATATTTTCCGAATTTTACGACTGACTGAAATGCTCTTGACTCAGTAATAATTTAATTATATTTTTCTGATGATAGCGTTTCTATATTTTATTATTATTTTTTTTTATGGAAAAAGACAATGTCGTGAATGTATGAAAAAAACGAGCGACTGTAAAAGTAATTAAGGCACTTTTATTGTTGTCAACAAAAGAGATAAACTGTTTAGAAAAAGCTTATATATTACGAAAGATTATCTGCTTTGATGATTTATATTGTGACTAAAGACGATTTTAGTTTAAAAAATGTTCTTTTGTAAATATAAAAATGTAATTAATAGGGTGATTATGCTTTTTAAAAAACGCAATAATAATAATTTCTTTCAAAATGCAATATATTTATGTGATGATTAATCCTTCAGTATGGCTATATTTTACCACCAGATGCTAAATATTCTTAATTCGCACGAAAGTTATTAATCCTATTTAATTTTATTACATTATTTTCTTTCTTAATATATAAAAACGCATTTTTTAAAAAAACTATATCTTACAACTTTTTTTCATATTTCTCATTCACATAGTAAGCATAGTTAATTAATAAAACTTAATAATATATTTCATTATGATATATTTTTAGCAAACTAATTCATATTTTGCTTATTATCCATTTTTTCAAACAATATTAATCACACACGAAAATATTTAATAATCATAATACATTGATTCAACTCTTACTAGTTTAAAAAATTTTGTTTATTTGAATTATTCTCATTAAAATTTGGAAATTCAAGGGATTTGAATAAAAAAATTCATTTAGTATAAAAAAAATTTAGTTTCATTGTGCTTAAAAGTAAAGATAATAAGTAACGCACATATACATCTAGTTATCTACAACTTACAATATATTAAATCCACAAACTATTTGAACTTTTAGTAATACTCTACTGACTCTTTTATTAATTCTATATTATAAATTCATTTCAGTTTCAGTTGTTTTCTATTTTACACCAAAATTAATTAATTGAGCTTATTAATCCTTAATTAACAATTATTGCGCCTCGCAAAGCTGCAATATTGCCGGTAGCCATTGCAACTGCGAATCAGCTCGCTCATTCATTGTCTATGTTTAATCAGCTCCAAGGAGTGCATTCATTCATCCTGACTCAGTGAGCGTTCGAACCGGGGAAATAAGTCCCAGTCTTCCTTCCCAATTACGAAACTGCCCTAAAACCCTTGGGAAACTCTCCTTATGCGTGTACCTTCTCCCTTTTAAACCCCAATTCCCCGTGTTTCTCATCAAAAGCTGCCCGAAGAGGAATTTTTCTTTTCTTGTTTTGCTTTACCTCTTCGCTCTCATTAACTAAGCGAGGTTGGCAAAAACTTTCTTGATTAAAGAAAAGGGTCAGAAGGAAACACACCAGAGGCTGGCGTGTGTGGGGGTGTATGGTGCCGAAATCGACACCCTGTCGGTGTCGGATCCCTTGAGAGGTTTAGTAACAGATTGTGGTAGAGCACATTACCGATGTTATTCTTTTGTATGTTGTGTGTAGGCGATTTTTTTTATGCATCCCCCCTTTTTGTTTGTAGCCAAAGACTTAGAATGCCCCATTCAATCAC
Source organism: Latrodectus geometricus (assembly GCA_026290005.1). Lineage (NCBI taxonomy): Eukaryota > Metazoa > Arthropoda > Arachnida > Araneae > Theridiidae > Latrodectus > Latrodectus geometricus. The sequence goes on from JAPDSC010137899.1 coordinate 604,093, forward strand.
GCTCAGGAGAAAAAGATCGCCAAAAGCAGTGCTTTTTTTTTTCTTTTTCTTCTTTTGACGCCAAGTTGCATTATGTGTATGTATCCGTGTATCTGTGCAATTTTAGTGAGAGCAGACCATCGTTAGTCGATTGGGGAAAAAATAAAAATAAATGTTAGCGTACTGGTTGGGTGAGCGTTTCAATACCTTTGATTCAAAATTAATTTAATACAGATACTTGTTTTCATTGCTATAAGATAAAAAATACGTTGACAGATAAATAAAAGTTTTGACAGTCGTTTTTATATTTGTAAGTGAAAAAAATATTTTTTTAAAAAAATATTAATAAAGGTTGATTTATTTTTAATTTTGATAACTTGAATTTTAAAATAAGGATAAAAAATCTGAATAAAACTTTCTATTTAAAGTAATTCAATTGCATTGTATTAATATCTTTACATTCACATCTTGTTTTATTAGCGAAGAATTTTATGAAAACAAATAAAAGGTACAATTATTTAAATTATTTAATTTGTTTTTTAAGGTTCAATAAATTTTCTGAAAAGACATGATTCTTACTTTATCTGATCTAATAAATCTTTAATTTTTCGTAAATTATTAAAATTTTTAGTATGAATATTTTCGGACTCTTTAAATTGTGATATTATTTTTATTTCAAAATTATTGTAAATTTGAATGTTTATAAAGCTGCACTTTTTTATAATTATATCAAATATTTTATTCAATGAATATATTATTTGATCTTAAATTTAGATGAAAATTACTTAATTATGAATTAATAATTTCATAATTGTCAGATTCAATATGAAATAGTCATTCAATTAAATCAATATTTGGAATACAATAAATAAGTGATCAGAGAATATTTCATATTAACGTAATTTTATAAATTAATTAACATCGTCGGTAGAAATAAATGATATAAGCTTGGTACCGTAAGTTAATATTGCAATAAATATAAAAAGTTTCCTACATTTGAATAATATTTTCTGGAATATATGCACGTAGAAGCAAATGCATAAGATATATTTCCAAATTGATTTCAATAAAAATGCTCTTCTAAGTTTTTTAAAGCAATATCTTAATAGAAAACATAAATGTATTATGAAATATTTTAAAAACTTAAGCTCACATGTGAGTACAAGCACTGGCGTGAGTATGAATAAGCTGTAAATTTTATAACATTGTAGAAGAATCCTTGCGTAAAACTAACTTGCACAAGATGACTGTATATTGGGGCTTTTATTTCTCATACATTTGAAATTCCATAGTTTGGACTCTACTGTTCGTGTATTCGCATATAAATAAAATTAAAAGTGAGAATATTGCATGGAAAATTGGCAAATTGGAATAAACTATAAACTTCCTGAGCATATGAATATCTTAAATCACCTAATTTAAAATTCTTTTATTAAAATATGATAATACTATAAATTAAGAGTGTTATAATTTTTCATAATATTATAATAAATTTCATTCTTTTATAGCAAACTTACAATTCAAATAAAAAACAGAAAATATATTAGAAATTTTGGATCTTTACTTAAAGTCTGTGTATTAACATTATGGAAATATATGTATTGTAATGCATTTTATGTAAAGATTGTACTAAATATAAAATTAATGAAGAAACACCCAGTTCAAATTTCTGATTGAAAATATCCTTATTATTACATTATGATTAATTCCTTAATAAACGTACTGATGTTTTTGTAGTAAAATATTATATTATTTTATTTTACATTTAAAATTCTAATTATAATCTATTTTACACCGTGCTTTATAGTTAGGTAAATAACTTCTGAACTTATCAATTCTTTGTGCCGCCGTACTTTGAAATCGTTAAAGGTGTGCCGGGATAAAAAAAAAATTGCGAATCATTCATTTAGATCATAGAAATATATTTATTGTAAAGCATTCTTTTATTTTATTTATGTATATTATATTTTACATAATTTATTGAATCGTCTCAATTAAAATGTTTTTGGAAACATCTTTGTTCCTTTTTCATGGCATTATTAAAGAAAGGAATTTATTTAAGTCTAATTTTTCCAATTCTTATACGAAGTCAATAGAGGTAACAAAACATTTATTCTTACTAATCATATTTATTTAAACATTAAAATTAATGTCTCAACTGCATATTAACTTTCCAAGTAATCATCTTGCAGGATGTTCCAAAACCGCAAATATCGCCAACTATCTCTCAATTTTCGGCGATGAATTATTTAGGCACACAACTTCGAGCTAATGTTTTGATTAGTTGGGCACGAATTTGCTTTGGAGCTTAACAAAATTAAGCGATTCAAAACATGAGGGAGGAGGAGGCCGGAAGCGGTGTCTTCGGCAGTTAGAATAAAGATTTATTTTTCGCAGTGACATGATATCTTATTGAAAGTTTCTAGAACAGCAACTTCATTGAATCAGAGGCATTTGCAAATCCATCTTATACATTATGGAGGAAGAATTAGAAAATGGTTCGGGTGAGCAAACATTTGGTTCACCATGGCCGCCAACTATACTTGCGGATTGATAATCCTCGTTACACCTTTATGAATTGGCGGGAATTTAAATGAGTTTCCGAAACTTCCACTCTTACCAACTTGTGCAATCCATTATGGATTATTATTTCATGAAATAATAGAGTTTTCTGAGAATGTACTCAGGGATTGCATTTAATTGCGGAAATACAAAATTAATAAAGATACAAATTAAATATAGAGAAATATTTACCTTCTGTAAGCTGTATAATCCGTTTCATTATTATTCATAGCCATAATTCTGAATATATTTAAAACCTTATGCATTTATAATTTAATTTGAATGTAGAACTAATGTGAATCTCTTATATCTTTCATATGATCTAAGAGCATATGAATTTGCTGACAAATAAGAATTTTCACAAGTTGCTCCGGTGTTTTGAATTTATGAAACTTTCATGAAGCATAGAGAGCTTAGAGATAAATTTACACATTGAATGTATTCCACAATTTACAGGAAATGGAGTTGTTTACGTAGATGATTCAATTTGGAAGGAAGAGATATGAATTCATATATTTCGAAAGAAAAAAACTTGTCTGTAAAAATAAGTCTGTACACTTCGTATGCAATTTGTTCAGATTGTATTATGTAATTAGTGACAATTATAATTAAAATTAATATTAAAATGATCACAAATAAGATTAAAGTGTTATTGTGGGAAAATGGAAGAATAAATATTTCTTTGTGTATTTAAAGAAACAATGTTTTGTATAATGTTATAAAATAATTAAAGCATTGTTAATTTCCATCTGAACAGTGCTTATAAATTTTGTGTAAATCAATTCAAATGCATTTTGTTAAAAGAACACACGTTGAATTCTTGATGTCTTGTGACTCATTGCTTCATACTTCCTAATATTTCTTTCTTTGCAAACTAAATATGAATTATTTTGTTAAGCATTTTTAATAAATGACTTAATTGTTTTCATAGATAGTGCATAATTATTATCTTATATGTACTGTCTGGTAAATTTTAAATATTTTTAAGATTCAATCTCTTTAAGTTTGCAAATCTAATGGAAGTTTATTTTATATTTTTAAGAAAAATTAGGAATGGTGTAAGTTTTGTATATTTGCATCTGGTAATTTTTTGTTAGTTATATGAGATATATAATCTCATATAATCATCGTATTAAGCGGAGAATGAATTAAAAAATATTTTATTGATCATTGGCTTTAAAAATTACTAAATTACCATTGACTATCAACACATTGCAGTTGTTTCTTAAAGAATTGTATGTAATGCCCAGAAAATTATATTTTAATCCAAAATTTATATGGCAGACATCGTCGTTGTATAATAGCTTTTACAAAGTCTTTGTCCTTACAATATTATTATATTCATTTAACTTTCTTGAAAAATTCTTTAGCATTCTTCGATATTTTTTTAAAATAAAACAAACTGTATTTGCATAAAAATTCAAAATATTATTTATTGCTCAAAAACGAAAATACATACTTTATATAAGAAATACATGTATATTTTATAATTACTTTTTTTTGTGAAATGCATTTTAGTAATTCAACTGCATCTTTTAACACATCACTTAATTTGTAAACAAGTTTAATTTTCGTTTGAAAATAAGTCATTTCCTAATTACTTAAAATGAATGAATATTATTAAGTTTTTATTAGATCACTTACTTGCTTTTGGAGCATTTGTTTCTTTAATAAAATATTGGGTATATGTCTACAAAGTTTGTGACATGTACATTGTTTATCACATTTTTCTTTATCCAAACTTCTCTCCTCATTTTTAAATATACTAAATTTTTATCATGTCAAAAATGATGTTACGTGCATGTAACCCTTTCCTTCATCAGCTTTCTCTTATCGTATCCTTACTACATTTAAAACGCTAATAAGAAAATATCGCTTTTCTATTTGTGACCTTAACAGTAGCATCTGGACCGTTGTTGGCAGCAAAACTTCCATAATCTCGGAACCAAAGGTAAGCAAAATGCACAATAAAAAACAACAGCGAACTTATCGTCAGATAGCAGGGAGTTTAGAACTTTGGAACCTTTTCATTTTTCGGAAATAAAATATCTTTATGCTTAAAACCTTTTTAGATAATGCGCTGACGTCCTTGCCAAAATGAGTTAAAACGTTTGCTCTTTGAACATATAGAAATATTCCATTTTCCTGTTGGAATAATTTATGACCATAAAAGGTCATTACTGATTTTCCATTAACGTTCACTCTAAATAAAATAATAAAAGTCCTCAGAAAATGACATTGTAATAAAAAAAAACAGTGTATGTTAGAACATCAGAGATCGTTCGTTCCCTGTTATAGCTAATAACAGATTGGGAGAATTTTAATTGATTAATGATACTTTATAAGTCACCTCTTGTGTGCATGGTAACTTGCTTCCTGTGCATCGATTTATTGAGATTTTATAAATTTCATTGTTTTTTCATGGCTGTTTTTGCTTTCTTTTCAATCATACTTTATGTTAATACGTATAATTTAGACAATTCATATTCTATTTTTGTTTTTATCTAAGGTTGTTTCTTTGAGAATAAGAATAGTTTGTAGAAAATTAGAAAGCCTTCTTTTTAATCTTTTTCTTTCATTTAAAGGATTTTTTTTCAGTTTTCATCCTTTTATTTTGAAAATTATTTAGTAGTGATTAGATGAATTGAAAAGTGGATTTTAATGTTAAATACTAGTAATTTTTTTAAGAAAATTGTTTTTCTTTTGTTTTTTAAAAATTTATATTTTTTGTTGAATGTTATTTTTTTCAACATTTGAAAAAAAACCGGAACGGTGTTATGTAAATGCGTTTACGAAAAGTCTCTACTAGCTATTTTTCGTCATTTAATAATTAATATTTTATATTTTCTGTTTACAGTTAATTATTTTCATTAATTAAATATTTTATGTTATTTAATAATGAAAATGAAAGTATAAAAAACTCTAATTATATTAAAAATATCTGATACACCTATTTAAAAAATTTCTTGTGTTTGATACAACTACAAATATTTCTATGATTTAAGTAAATATCAGGTAAAAGGTTTAATTTACAATTTGTATAATTTTTATTAGACACTTATTCGATTTAAATGTTTTTAAAAATTAGCAATGGCTTTAGGCAAGAACATGCATTAGACTTTATATTATCTGCTTAACTTCTACTCTAAGCAAATAGGAAATGAGATAAAAATTTCTAAGAGACAACTGTATGACAAGACAATTGTCCTTAAAAATTAGTGTAATTGTAATTTCATTTCAAGCTATAAAACGTGTAATTACTCAGCATTTGTCAATATAAAATGAAATGGATAAATAGATAAATCGATTATTTGCACAGAAGCAATAATTATCTTTAGATTTTGGTTGCAATGTTATTAACTCTAAAGATTTTCAATGAATTCATTCTGATCTTTTAGAGTATGATATATAACTTAATATAACAATATATAAAATAATAAACGAAGGCATTTTAATTTTCATGTAAACAATAGTTAAAGTGATAATTGTCTTATAGTTAATTGATACATTAAATTTGAATAAAATATTGTAAGTAATATAGATTTGTCAAAAATAACTTTTGAATTTATTCATGAAAGCAATAGGTATTTTTAAATATAATAATGCGTTTTATTTTAATTATTTTAAATGTAATTTCATTTCTCTAGATACATTTATTTTAAATGGCAAAATATTTTATTTAAAACAAAGCTTTTATAAAAAAATCTAATTTTTTGATGGTTTAAATTGGCAAAGATAGATATTTGTTTTTAAACTGAATAAGAGTAATTTGCATTTATATTAGCTTTTGTTCATGCATTTCTATATATGTAGTTTTAATCATAAAGAAGCGCATATCTTTTTTTCGCTTTTGTAAAAACTTATCGAAGATATTTTATCACTTGGCACTTAATTTTTAAATTGATCTTTACTTTTATTTCTCACGTAAAAGTTTCTTTTCCTTTTCACCTGAAAAAAATATCATTACTTCAATTTTAACAAAAAACAATAATAAGCACTGCTGCAGAGTTTCCAATAAGTTTCATTTCAAAGAAATGCAGTTTTTTTATTAGTTGATTTTTTATCCAGGTAAGACACAAATGAGAATTTTGGTGGAATAAAAAGGAAAATAGAGTATCTCTTTCTCTTTATTTTTCACACTTTCGGTAAAATAAATTGTTTGAATTTGTCAGCTGTAAAAGTTATTTTGTTATATATATATATATATATATATATATATATATATATATATATATATATATATATATATATATATAGTATGTTAGAATTTTTACTAATAGTTTTGTGTTTTTATTACATAACAAATTTTACAAAAATGTCAATTTTAAAACTTTAGGAAAACTATTAATTTTTAGTCTGCATGCTCCATTTTATTATGTTTTTCAATTAAATTGATTTTGTGGAGAATCTAATGTGTTAATTAACACTCCATTTATATGAAGAGAGAATCTTTGCTTTAAATTAAGTGCAAGCATTATCGGCATTTCTAATCTAAGGCAAATTTTATAAGGTAAATACGGCATTAAGGCAGTAGGGTTGCATTTGTGAGGAATCCCTTATTATACATACTTAAAATTTCAATCTAAATAGGTACCCGAAACTTTTTGTGGATTCTATAAGAAAAAAAAGTAAACAATTTAAAATGAAAATGACTTACAATAGTATTTACTAATTTGAATTTATCTTATGCCTTTTTTTCAATAAATTATTGCAAAGTTTTTGGACACTATTTATATACCTAGAAGTTTTTCGTATTTATATACCTAGGACAAATGTTAAAGAATGCCCTTAAATAATCCATTATTTGCCAATGAAGGGTAGTGTTAATTATGAGCTAAAATATGTATATTGTGGGGAATAATTAAGTAAAGGCACGTGTAAAAATTGCATGCATACGTTTTCTTTAATAATTTGGGGGTGTTTAATTCTGACTTTTAATATTGTTCCAGTGGTGTTCAAGACTAAAAGATATCAAGATAAGACAGAATTGAATATATTAATGAAGAAATCACGGTGTTTTAGAAAATATTCTTAAGATGTTGTCTGATCGTTCCGAAGCAGTTTATCTAATAAATTAACGAGCTTACACAGAACTATACTGAATTCTTGTAACGTAAATATAATGTTGTTTTGGAAATAAAATGATATTGGCTGAATTTAATTTTTCTTCTATAAATCTGTAAGACCTTCGAAATTTGATTTCATGATTTGATTTCGAAATTTGATTTTAATTAACGCAAAAGCTACTGATGGCTGATTGAAATTATAGAAATATTTTAGTCATGTTTTATATTTTATTATATTTCCTATACAATAATTAATTGATGAGCCATATTAATAATTAAATATTAGTACTCTATGTTATCTATAGAAATTATTTGAATTTTTTAATATATATATATATATATATATATATATATATATATATATATATATATATATATATATATATATGTATGTATGTATGTATGTATGTATGTATGTATGTATGTATGTATTTATTACAATGAAAATTATACATGACATTAGAAATAATGAACAAATTTAACTTGTATACATTTATATAGATTATTTTCATTTTCATTATAAAATATTTAATTATTTTTTTTAGGTAAAGGGTTTAAGCCAGACAGCAGTGAAAGGTAAGAATTCATTTTATGGATATTATTTAGTATAATGTATCAATTTAAATATTTTTGACATATAATTATTTTCAGAACTATTTTATGCGATAATGATATACATACATATGCCTGCAAATATTTAAAAAATTAAAAATTTTTATAAAAATTAATTTTGAAAATTTTTGTTATGTCTAAAAACTATCATTTAATCAAGATAGTTTTTTAACTTTCATATAATAATGATTTTATTATTATGTTATATCCTTATGGTAATGATATTTTTTGTGATTTTTATTTACCTTAGTTCTTTTCGAAATGGGAAACTATATTTCTGGCATGAAAAATACACAGTAATAATACTGCGTAAAATACTGCTTTTTGCGCATTTTTAAACATTTTGGTTGAGAAATTTTATAAATATTAATTACTCAAAATAATAAAATTTTGAAGTATTTTACTCAAGCATAAAAACATTTGAGTTCCTTATTGTTCAAAAACCTTTCCTTACTTTTGCCTTTTTTGTAAAGCATTTAATAAAAATATTTTAAAATATACAGATATATAAACATATATTTCGTGGAACACTTGCGGAATGTGATTATAAATTTTTCATAACATTTTCCAACTTTACTCCGCGCATTGTTTCAACTTTACCCATGCATTTTAATTGTTCGCGTAGGTTCGTAGTCAGAGTTCTCGCGAGTCTTCTGTTTTCGTTTAATTATATTTATTCTGCCTTAAATAAATGTGTAATACTCCGTTTTCCTGAATTATCTAAGGTTTTTAAAACACCATGCTTTTAAAGCATTTTTATATCATATTATGTAAGCACTTGTAAACTAAGCAACAAAATAAATTTGCTTCTGAGTGTTAAAATAATGCAATCACTTCCATCTGGTTTATGACATTTAATACTTTGTTGACAGAATAATGATACTCAAGAACATCGTTTCGGAAACTATGAATATTTAATGATTACAATAAAGAAGCGGAAAAAATCCGCATAGCATTTTAAAAAAAGTAGTTTAAAATATGAATATGAATTATATTTTCGGTTCTTAATATTATATCTATAAGGGGAACAAGAGATGTTAATAGCTATTGTGTATATATTTAGTTGAGATATTTTATCTTTAAAAATTTTATATTGAAAATTCCGTAATCATTTAATTTTAAAGTAAAATTATATAAGAAAATTATATCTTCATAATTTGTATCTTACTTTACCAGTGAATTGTTGTTCTTTAATTATTGACATTAAATAATATTCAATACTCTTTGAGTCGTGCGTCTTGATGTTTTTAAGGATTTCAAGGAATATCTGAGAATGGGGCCACTGAATCTTTTTTTATGCTTTATGGAAGATTTTGATGTTTAATCTGAATTCAGATAATTTCGATTAAAAAATAATCATTGTGATTCTAACAAAATAATTTGACACCACATATTGAGCAATCTAATTCCTTAAAACTATTATGGTACATTTTAACAATTAATGTTTAATGGTGCATTTCTAAGTAATTGTTAGGGAAACATAGTTTAATTCACATTACAAGAGAAGAGGTGGGAAAAATAACTCTCTCCAACTCATGTGCATGCACTGATTAGAAATACATGAGCTGCTGTTTAAAACAAATTAGGAATTTACTTAAAAATTTGCACTCCGAAATGCGCTACACATATGCTAGTCCAAGCTGTGATAAAAACCAAAAAATGAAGACAAACATTTCTATTAAAATTAAAATTGTAAACGAATAATCGTACAGTTGAAAAATATAAAAGTCATATTCAACTCATTTGTTCTAATTTCCAGAAACGTTTTCACTAGACTGTTGGCCACATTCAGGTTTTACAAGAGGAAAAACCCTACAATTTGTAAGAATCTATTCTAATTCATGTTCATGCAGGATTCAGAAATGCAACGAATTTGTCTTGTTATCCAACAGTGTTTCGATTTTATTTGGAACTTTCCATTGCAAAGAGAGAGAAAAAGAGGAGAGTACTATAGGAAAACACTAAAAGTTATTCACCATTTAATAATATTGTATTTTTGCTGTTCATAAAATGTCATTCCATACAAAGGTAATCGTAACAACGCAAATGCTGCCAAAAGATTTACTGAGTATAAAGATTATAATACTTGCTGATATTTTTATATTGTGTACATATTTAAACTCAGTTGAAACCGTTTCATTTGCTTAAGAATAATGGTTGGCTCACTTAGTTTTGAATATTAAATAATTCTAATTTATTCTGGTAGTGATGCTGAGAGTGGCAGATCTGCTGAACTCATCCAAAATGGAAGATCAAAGCACGGGGCGATTCCTCCTGATGCACTGTACACGACCAAAAGAGAGAATAACTCCATTTCTGACAGTAGGCCTTTATATGAAAACATAAAGGTAAATTGCCTAATGTACATATTATAATGTGAATAATATTATAAAAGCCCTGATTGAATGTCTTTATAATCATTTGATATTTCTTTTATAATCCAACTAATGAGGAACTTTATGAAGCCAAATATTTCTCAAATTATTTGTCAATATAGGTATATTTTGTTCGATAACATTATTTAATGATATTAATCATGAAAGTATAAAACAATAGTGTTTGTTTTTAAAATATAATAAATTTTTAAATTATATGATTTCGAAAATTAGTTTCCATATTATTACAAATTTTTTAAAAAGTGAAAACATTTTCTCCTATAATAGTTAGTTGCTTCTTTATTACTTTATTTAGACTTTTTACAATATATATATATATAATTTAAGAAATATATTATTGTAATTATATCAAGTAAAATACATAAAACTTTACTGAAATTTAATTTTTTTATATAAAGGATTGGTAATTTAGAATATAATCATTGTCCTCATAATATTTAATATAATTTTTGAGTTGTGGGTTACATGCTTCAAAATTTAATAGTCATTTTGTACCCTAAAATTTAAAGTGCTTTGATAAATACTGTAAATAGCTAGTTAATAGCTACTGTAAATAGCTATATAAATACTATAAATAGCTAGTTGAACTTTCGTTACTACAGAGAACATTTATAGCAAGGAATTTAAACAAATAAAATACAGTACCAAATATACTATAAACATTTGTTTGACATAACAAAGTTAAATTTTAAATTCGAATTGAAATATAAAATTTTATAACTATTTTGAAATTATGTTTCTAATTATATTTGCACAGTTTATAAAACAGAGTTTTAGTTCGTTAAGTTTCATAATAGTTTTGATGATTTCTGTTTTATATACTATATTTAATTAATATATTTTTATATGAACGATATGACCTCTGATAGAGTGTTAAAAAACTACCATTTTCTATTTTTATAAGCTTATTTCGTTTATTATAAACAAGTTGCATTTTCTTAATTACTTATTATTGGTTAAAATACTAGTAAGGATTACTATTAAAACTATTTACTTATTAATGATTAAACTACATAAGAATCTGATATTTAACTGAAATTGGATATTGATTTTAAATATTTTGATAAACATTTTATTCATGAAATTTTCTAATAGACTTAAGATTAATGTGAATAAAAATAACTTTTTAATTTAGCTTATTGTTTTTTAATTTAGCTTTTCTCATATTACCGTCAAAATAATTATTAAAAATGAATAATTTCTAAAATAGCCTTCAAAGTAAATCTTATTATGAATGTTACTGTTGTATATTTTATCAATGTGAATTTTTTTATGAAGTATTTATAATACCCAGTTTTTCTAAAATAAATAATAAAATTAATTGTAGCTAATACAAATATCTAAGTCTAAAGGAAGATATTAAATATTTGTCAAAATGTTAAATTGCATCTCAGGTAATTCGTATTACTATTTAATGTATATGGAAAAACACATAATTTGATGTGCATTAAATAACTTACATGTTTTTTTATTATAAAGTACTTTTGAATTTTTCCTATATATATATATATATATATATCTGTTACCGTGAAAGACCGAAATCAGAGAATGTCGACATTCACCGGTGAATGTCAACACATACCAAAAACGTTGGTGAAAGACCGTACAATTGATTACATTTCTTGCACTTTCGGACCATCGCCGGTATATGTCGACAATCACAGACAAGCTTTGGTGGAATTTGAAAAGATGATTAAAGAGCTCGAAAAGGAGATAACAGAAGGCAACGTCAACAAAGAGGTGCGGCCTAGAGCATTTAATTTGTTTGTTGTCAGGTTTGTCCCGCGGGTTAAAAATCCTCTACACTTCCTCTACTCACCGTGATTGGTCACTCCTCCTTTCTAAGAGAAGCGATAAGTTACGTCACACATGTGACGTTTTTCACGCCTGAAATATTGAGATAAGAAAATGCAAATCTGCATTTCTCCTCTCCGGATACGGAGAGATGAAACGCATATTCAAGATTCACCATTAGTGCATTGTGGATGTCGACATTTGCCGGTGTAAGTGAGAAATGAGGATATCTAGCAAATATTTCGGACATACACCAAGCGACTACGTGAATGTTGACATTCACCAGCGAATATTCTCCAGATTTAGTTCTCTCACGGACATTTATATATATATATATATATATATATATATATATAACTGAAATGAATATAAGATTTCGATTTACTTCTTAAAATTAAAATATTTCGCTATTTAATTTTATAAATAGTCAAACACTGTTTGTTTTAAATAAGTAATTACTTCAAATATCTTAAGGTTAATGATTATATTTTAGTAATAAATTAAAAGCATATTTATTTATTCGAAGACAAAATAATCAAGAGTAGCGAATTATTTATTTATTAGTAATATGCTGTACACTGAAATAATTACATAATACTAAATTATAATTCGCTTTTTCATAATTAATCATTCATTCAAGATGCCTCAAAAAAGAACTTTTTAGTTTGAAATGAAATACTTATAAATGATGCTCTGTAAAAGAATATAACGAGGATATTTATTGGGAAAGTCTTAAAAATATTTTTTATTTATTTCTAATGGCGGGCACCCTTGAGCAAATAAGTACATTAGCCCATTTGCCACAACAAGGCCGGAAACTGCTACTCATTTTGTCGTTATCCAGTGGGCACCTGTGAATCAAGTCACGGAGCTACGAGTAGCATCGTCCACGCCACACCACCACAAACCCGTTTATAGGGCGGGCCACATTCATTCATCATCTGAGGAAAGGACAAGAAACACAGAGAGAAAGAGAAAGTACATCCATGCCCGAGCCGGGATTCAAACCCAGGTCCTTCCCATCCGTAGTCAGTTACGCTAACCACTAGACAGGTTGGCGGTAGGTTTAAAAATATAAAACCGAAGAATAAGTTTAGGCGTAGTACTGTAGTTATATTGTAGTATAAGCTACAAATTCTTAATGCAGATGACATGGCATGTTAAATTCTTAGAACTTCGATATAAGAATACATGATGAAACAATGATGTGACGGCAAAGATCGACGTCAGATGACTCTCTTTCATAGCCAATGCCGAATATTTCC